>PVKP010005759.1:0-87331 GCA_004027715.1 Plecturocebus donacophilus | reverse complement strand
TCCCCTATTCCTTCCTGTCTCCATTGTTAAGCACAATTATTGGCATAAAAGAGGTTTTTAATACCCATTTTTAGACTGTATTCTAGCCTGGGCAATAAAACAAGAATCCCATTCTCTCTCCCTCTTTCTCTTCCTCTTTCTTTCTCTCTTTCATTCTTTTTTTTTCTTTCTTTTGCTGTTTCTTTCTTTCTCCTTTTCTTTTTCTAAAAAAAAAAAAAATCATTACACTTAGATCTCACTGCAAAAAAAAAACAAAAACAAAAAAATGCTTAGCTGCACTCTAGATAAGTTCTTTTTTCCTTTTTTTTTTTTTAAACAAAGTTTTGCTCTTGTCTCCCAGGCTGGAGTGCAATGGCATGATCTTTGGTCTCTGCAACCTCCACCTCCTGGGTTCAAGTGATTCTCCTGCCTCAGCCTCCTGAGTAGCTGGAACTACAGGCGAGTGCCACCATGTCTGGCTAATCTGTGTATTTTTAGTAGAGACAGGGTTTCACCATATTGGCCAGGGTAATCTTGAACTCCTGACCTCAGGTGATTCCACCTGCCTAAGACTCCCAAAGTGCTGGGATTACAGGTGTGAGCCATCATGCCAGTTCCTGTCTGTTCTTTTTAAAATCTTATCTTCGGCTGGGCATGGTGGCTTACGTCTGTAATCCCAGCACTTTGGGAGGCCGAGGTGGGTGGATTGCTTGAGGTCAGGAGTTCAAAACCAGCCTGGCCAACATGGTGAAACCCCGTCTCTTTTAAAAACAAAAACGAAAAAAACAAAAACTTATCTTCCCCAGGTGCAGTGGCTCACGCCTGTAATTGTAGTACTTAGGGAGGCCAAGGCAGGCAAGGCGGGCAGATCACGAAGTCAAGAGATAGAGACTATCTTGGCCAACATGATAAAACCCTGTCTATACTAAAAATACAAAAACTGGCCAGGCACGGTGGCCCACGCCGGTAATCCCAGCACTTTGGGAGGCCAAGGCAGATGGATCACGAGATCAGGAGTTCAAGATCAGCCTGACCAAAATGGTGAAACCCCATCTCTACTAAAAACACAAAAAAATTAACTGGGCATGGTGGCAGGAGCCTGTAATCACAGCTACTCGGGAGGCTGAGACAAGAGAATTGCTTGAACCTGGGCAGCAGAGGTTGTAGTGAGCCAAGATTGAGCCACTGCACTCCAGCCTGGGTGACAGAGCAAGACTTCGTCTCAAAAAAAAAAAAAAAAAGTTTAGCCAGGCCTGGTGGTGCATGCCTGTAGTCCCAGCTACTCAGGAGGCTGAGGCAGGAGAATCACTTGAACCCAAAAGACAGAGGCTGAAGTGAGCCGAGATTGCGTCACTGCACTCCAGCCTGGGCAACAGAGTGAGACTCTGTTTCAAAAAATAATAATAATAATAAAATGAAATCATATCATCATTCAAAAAATTTTTAAAAATTCCAGCGGATGTGCCTTCTATTTCCCATCACAACCCTGCCTAATGCAGTTCCCCAAGCCATGCTGTTCTCCAAAGAGCATGAGTATGATACAAAGAAGGTATCACACTTGTGGTAACTTGTACAATTTGGGAACTGAAAGGAATTGGAAGGGAAGAAAATCTAAAATGATAATTATGTGTTTCATCTTGAACATCAGGTTTTAAATAGATAATATGACATTCTGTTTCCACCCAAACTGGCCTGACCAGCTGGGAGTACTGCAATTCAATTCTGACACTAACTTCCTGGAGCTGGTGTAGATGCCACAGATTAAGGGCAAAGGTCATGACAGACCCTCAGTCCCCTTCAGACATCAGTCACAAGTATCAGAGAATCCTCAGGGCAGTTGCATTCTGATTAACTACAAATTCGGGGGTTCCCATGACCCCCTTAGGTTTGATAATTTGCTAACATGACTGGCCGACTCAGGAAAGCACAATGCTTACAATTACAGTTTCACTGTAAAGTATACAAATATGGGATGGTCCCGAATGCAAAGCTTCAGTGGCCTTTCTTCGTGGAGTTGGGGCACGTCACTGTCCTGGCACATCAACATCTTCACCAACCAGGAGGCTCTGGAAGCCTCCAGTTCCAGAGTTTTTACCGGGTTTTTCTTTTGTAGGCACAAGTGATTAAACCACCAACCCTGTGATTAATCTCAACCTCCAGACCCCCTCCTCTCTTCAAGGTAAGGTGACTCAAATTCCTCAACCCTCCAATCACCAGGCTGGGCTGGTCTTTTGGCAACCAGCTCCCATCTTGAGGCTGTCTAGGGGTCCACCACTAGTAGAATAACAAAGCCTTACCAATAAAAAAACCCAGAGGGTTTTTAGAGTCTGAATACCAGGAATTCAGAATAAAGACTAGACAAATTACTTGTTATACAACAGAGATAATGAGATTTCTTTTTTTTTTGGTTTTGTTTTTCAAGGTGGAGTTTTGCTCTGTCGCCCAGGCTGGAGTGCAATGACACGATCTTGGCTCACTACAACCTCTGCCTCCTGGGTTCAAGCAATTCTCCTGCCTCAGCCTCCCAAGTAGCTGGGCTTACAGGCACCTGTCACCATGCCTGACTAGTTTTTTTGTATTTTTAGTAGAGACAGAGTTTCACCATGTTGGCCAGGCTGGTCTTGAACTCCTGACCTCATGATCCACCTGCCTGGGCTTCCCAAAATGCTAGGATTATAGGCGTGAGCCACTGCAAACAGCTGATAGTGAGATTTCTTAATGAATTGTAGATTCTTTCAGGAGCGTGTTATTCAAACTCATGTTATTGGTGATGGGAACTTAGGACACAAATTAGTACACACTTAACTTTGGACATTGTTTGCAATTAGAGTTTCCCAAAATAAGAATTTGACAAATTATTATAGATGTCATCATTCAACCTATTAATTGATATCTATATACTTAACTCACTTTTCAAAAAGACTTGGGATTACAAGTAAGACTTCTTTTCAAAATAGTCCATATGACAAGAAAGTATAATTTTTCCAATTCATAGGAAATAGTCTACATGGAGGCAGTAGTGTAGGGCCAAGCATCCGTAGTCGTAGGTACAAGTCCTGGCTCCGCCACAGCATGACTCATCCCTTATCTTGGAGCTGGATGAGATGACCTCTGCAATTCTGTGACTGCCAGTCAAATCCACGTCACAGAGCAATCACATCATGTCTGTTTAATCGTAAACAGCTAGCTCTTTTTCCTCTTCAATTTTTAATCTTGGAAACTTTCTTTTTTGTTGTTTTTTTTGTTTTTTTGAGACAAAATCTTGCTCGATCACACAGGCTGGAGTACAGTGCCATGATCTCAGTTCACTGCAGCCTCCACCTCCCATGTTCAAGTGATTCTCCTGCCTCAGCCTCCTGAGTAGCTGGGATTATAGGCACCCGTCACCACGCCCAGCTAATTTTTATGTTTTTAGTATAGACAGGTTTTCCCCATGTTGGCCAGGCTGGTCTTGAACTCCTGACCTTAGGTGATTCACCAGTCTCAGCCTACCAAAATGCTGGGATTACGGGCATGAGCCACCCACCTGGCCTCAATCTTGGAAACTTTCTATACTGGTACTATTCATCTCTCAACATGACCTTCACAAAGTCTTTCCTGATCCTTGTTTTGTACTCTTTTAGGAAATCATTAGTCAGGTGTGGCTCTGAGAGTTAACAAAGGAGAGGCTGGGGAGAACAAAGTGCATTATACTCATGGGTCCTAGAGAAAGGAGGCATACCGCTACACAGGCCACAGAGCCAGGAGCCAGGGAAGGGTCAGGCCACGGCCTTTATGGTGATTTTTCACAGGAATGCAAGGCAGGGTAGGGAGGACAGTATAAGATTGGCTAGTGTGGATAATTCTGGTGGGCTCTAGACTCTAGGGATGGTCGCTGGTTGCCTGGTACTACCCGGCCTTGGAATGATTGAGGTAGAGGATCTTTCTGCTAGAGTTTGCAGGCCAGGTAGAGGAGTGCTGGCTCTGGATTTGTTCATTTGCCTATCAAAGGCATGCTCCAATCTGAGCTTGCTGGTTTTTATCTCCAAGAATTGGCTGCCCTAGGGAGAGTTTTTGTTTTGTTTTGATTCCATTTGATTTTTCTTGGTTTTTGTTTGTTTGTTTGTTTGTTTTGAGACAGAGTCTTGCTCTGTTGCCCAGGCCGGAGTTCAGTGGCACGATCTTGGCTCACTGCAACCTCCATCTCCTGGATTCAGGCAATTCTCCTGCCTCAGCCTCCCAAGAGGGAGGATTTTTTTTTAAAGATGTCAAAACATCATAATATACATAAATATATATGTATGCACATATGTATTCCAGCTAGAGGATTGTAATTATACACACATGCACACACACACATAATATATGCAACCCTCCAGCTGAAATTTCTCCTGTCACCTAAACCTTAGTATCTTCACCTTGCCTGTCTAGACCACATGTATTTTCTTCTCATTCTTTCTTGCACTGCAGTTATGTGTGGGCATGTTGTGTTTTACTTCTGACTGGGAGTGCCTTAAGGGCAGAGCCTGGGACATCTAGCTCACTGTGTCCTCCATGGGGGAGGCACTGCTGCTCCCGGTATGAGCTCTAGAAATTGCTTTTTAATGAATAAATATCAGCAGGGTACATAATGTATATGTGTATTTACCAGACCATACTCATACACATATTTTCACACTTACTATTCAAATTAGTACAGAATGGTGTTGAGATTTTAAAAATCAAGTCTCAACTTAGTAAATATTTATAAGTTAATTATTACACTAAGGTGGAAATTATCATTTTTCAAGCTTGTGAAAATGAGCCCCAGGAAAATGAAAAAAAAAATTGTGTGTGTGTGTGTGTGTGTGTGTATATATTATATATAATATATATATAACTTTAGGCTAAGTGACATTTGTACTTGCTGGCAACTCTTCAGTATTTTATATATTAAACATTTTATTTATTGAATTTATTTATTTATTTCTGAGATGGAGTCTTGCTCTGTCACCCAGGTTGAAGTGCAGTGGTGTGATTGATTACAGGCATACACCATTAAGCCCGGCTAATTTTTGTATTTTTAGTAGAGACGGGAGTTTCACCATGTTGGCCAGCTGGTCTCAAACTCCTGACCTCAGGTGATCCACCCACTTCTGCACCCCAAAGTGCTGAGATTACAGGTGTGAGCTGCTGCATTCACGCCTTGTTAGACATTTTAAATGATTGCCAGCCTGCACGCCAAGAGCACAAACTTCCTCAAAAGGGAAGGGAAAAATAATTGCAACTCACTTAAGTATTTTTTGGTAAGGATAAAAAGAAGTCTACTAAATAAAAGCATATAAACACACTACCTGGGATGTGCTTTGAAAAAGTAGCATGTCGGTCAGGCGAGGTGGCTCAGGCCTACAATTCCAGCACTTTGGGAGGCCGTGGAGGGCAGATCACCTGAGGTCAGGAGTTGGAGACCAGCCTGGCCAAGGTGGTGAAACCATCTCTATTAAAATAAAAAAAAAAGAAAAAGTAGCATGTCATCTTATTGGCGAAGTACCTTAAAGCACAATGTGGATAGGTTGGAATATGTATATAAACAAGCAGAGATCTTTAAGAAAAAGAGGACGAGTTTAGTGAAAAAAAATGTATCCACCTGGGAAAGTACTAGAATGTAAATGAGGATATAAATGATGGAGGCTTAAATTAGTATAAATGGAAAGTGACCATACTGAGAATAGTGGGAATCTATTTTTTATTTTATTTTATTTGTGACAGAGTCTCACTTTGTCATTCGGGCTGGAGTGCAGTGGCACGATCTTGGCTCACTGTAACCTCCACCTCCCAGGTTCAAGCAATTCTTCTGTCTCAGCCTCCCAAGTAGCTAGGATTGCAGGTGCAAGCCACCACACCCAGTTAATTTTTGTATTTTTATTAGAGACAGGGTTTTGCTATGTTGGCCAGGCTGGTTTGGAACTCCTGACATCAAGTGATCCACCTACTTTGGCCTTTGGATTACAGGTGTGAGCCATCATGCCCAGCTGGAATCTGTCTTTTTAAATGTGATTCCCTGCAGTGGTTTACTAGCCTGGAGCATCTCTGCATAATGGAGGATGGCTGCAGGCCTAGCTCTCAGAATCCTCCCAGATGATGTCCACGAGATGGGCCACAGGAGCAGCCACCACTGTTACCATCCAGAAGACAGAGAATTGAGAACTCACTACCTTGTGTCCCTCAAGGATGTCCATATGCACCCTCTCCATCCCAGCAATGCACAAATGTACATATGTTCACCAAAAACCTTTCATTGGAATGTTCATAGTGGTACCCCTACATGACAGCTCCCCGAATGAAACTACTCAATTGATTATCTCTTTTTTTTTTTTCTTTTAGTGGAGAACGGGGTCTTGCTATATTGCCCAGGCAGGTCTCGAACTCCTAGGCTCAAGTTATCCTCCCGCCTCTGCCTCCCTAAGAGCTGGGATTACAAGCATGAGTTACAGCACCTGGCTCAATTGATTATCAACTGTTGAAGGGATAGATTGTGTTATAGTCATACAACTATATGGCAATGAGAATAGACAGTTTAAGACTATAAGCAACAATATGGATAACTCTTGCAAACACTGCTGAGTAAAAAAGTCAGACACATAGTATATAATTCATAATTCCATTTGTGTGGACATATAGAAAGTGTGAAAGATCACCTAAGGTGTTAGAAGTCAGGATAGTGTCACCCTTGTGAAGAAGATCACTCCTGGCAGGGACATGAGAGAGGCTTCTGGGGAGCTGACAATGTTTCCTGTCTTATTCTGGGCACTGTTTACACAGGTGTGTTTAGTTTATGAAAAATCATAATTATATAGACAGAACGTATGTGCTTTGTTGTAGGCATTTTATATTCTTCCATTAAAAATTGGTTTCTGGTCAGGCAGTAGCTCACGCCTATAATCCTAGCACTTTGGGAGGCTGAGGTGGGTGGATCACTTGAGGTCAGGAGTTCGAGACCAGCCTGGCCAATATGGCAAAACCCCATCTCTATTAAAAATACAAAACTTAGCTGGGCGTGGTGGCCCATGCCCATAATCCCAGCTACTCGGGAGGCTGAGGCAGGAGAATCACTTGAACCCGGGAGGCAGAGGTTGGAGTGAGCCAAGATTGTGCCATTGTACTCCAGCCTGGGTGAAAGAGTAAGACTCCATCAAAAAAAAGAAAAAGAAATTCATCTGGAAGAATAATTGCTTTCACTATTCTGACCATTATTCTGGACCGTGACACATGCTTTCAACCAAACTCACCCATCTCACAAACATGATTTCACTCTCAGACCATTCCTTCAGGTTTCCATCTGCAGCCTTCTGTGAATTGTCTGGGGAATGTTGCTTGAGGTCTGTTCCTCTTTTTCTTCCCTTGTAGAGAAGTAATGAATAATCTAGATATCTGAGAATCTTATCATCTTGGTCTGATCATACCAAGTGGTGTGATTACACCAAGTGGTGTAAAGATGTGGTGTGAAGAGAACTCTCATATGCAGTAAAGGCATAATTAGTGCTACCCTGGAGAGTAATGTGGAAAAACTACTTGGAAATGCAGTTGCAGACACACATACCCTTTCACTCAACTATTTCACTTCTCACCACATACGCTGCTCCAATGGTAGCCTTGGGAGCAGCAGCATCCACTTCTTAGAAATGCAGAATCTGGCTGGGCATGGTGGCTCACACCTGTAATCCCAGCACTTTGGGAGGCCAAGGCAGGCAGGTCACCTGAGGTCAGGAGTTCAAGACCAGCCTGGCCAACATGATGAAACCCCTTCTCTACTAAAAATACAAAAATTGGGCTGGGCGCAGTGGGTCATGCCTGTAATCCCAGCTACTTGGGAGGCTGAGATAGGGGAATCACTAAGTAATCCAAGTAGCTTGGATTACAGGTGTGTGCCATTACACCCAGACCTGTTTGTTTGTTTGTTTGTTTGTTTGTTTGTTTGTTTTTAAGTCACAACTACTCCTTAACTACTCCCTCCACCACAGGTCTGGGCACACACCACCCAGCTGCAGCCCACTCCAGCAGACTGGACACCTGCACACCATTCTGGACGCCCCAAAGCTGAAGACCCAACAAGGGCCAGGTGCAGTGGCTCACGCCTGTAATCCCAGCACTTTGGGAGGCCAAGGCTAGTGGATCACAAAGTCAGGAGTTCGAGACAAGCCTGGCCAACATGATGAAACCCTGTCTCTACTGAAAATACAAAAATGAGGCTGGTGTGGTGATGGATGCCTGTGATTCCAGCTACTCAGGAGGCTGAGGCAGGAGAATTGCTTGAACCTAGGAGGTGGAGGTTGCAGTGAGCTGAGATTGCACCACTGCACTGCAGCCTGGGTGACAGAGCAAGACTCCATCTCAACCAAAAAAAAAAAAAAAAAAAAATCCCAACAAGCGCTCCCCTTCTCAGGAAAGGCCCTATTGCCAGCTTGCCTGCAGGAGTGACAATGGCAGCAAATGCACTTCACTTTTACCTCCCTCATCTGCAAGGCAGCTTGGCAGAAGCCAGTCTAGTGAAAATCCTCAGAAGTCAGGTCTGAGTAGCATCCTTGTAAGCCTAAGAAATGTACCAGCTTCTGGAAGGGGGCCCTGGACAAGTGGGCTGGAATGGAATCGAGTGGCCAGTCTGCACAACAGTCTCGCCTCACCATCGACTCACCTCCTCATTGACTGGCTGGTGTTGCTGATGTGCACCACTTTTTTTTTTTTTGGAGGAAAGTCTCGCTCTGTCACCAGGCTAGAGTTCAGTGGCTCAATCTTGGCTCACTGCAACCTCCGCCTCTTCGGTTCAAGTGATTCTTCTGCCTCAGCTGCCCCAGTAGCTGGGACTACAGGTGTAGTCCCAGGCCGAGCTAATTTTTGTATTTTTAGTAGATATGGGGTTTCACCATGTTGGCCAGGATGGTCTCAATTTCTTAACCTCGTGATCTGCCCTCCTCGACCTCCCAAAGTGCTGGGATTACAGGCATGAGCCACCGTGCCCAGCAATGTCCACCGCTTTAGTTCAGTTCTGTCTGATGCGTTAAGAATGGAAAGATAGTCTTCTCAGGGGCATTTTTTGTTTGTTTGTTTTGTATTTTGTTTTGAGATGAAGTCTCACTCTGTTGCCCAGGCTGGAGTGCAGTGGCACAATCTCAGCTCACTGTAACTTCCACCTCCTGAGTTGAAGTGATTCTCTTGCCTCATCCTCCTGAGTAACTGGGTCTACAGGCACATGCCACGACGTCTGGCTAATTTTTTGTATTTTTAGTAGAGATGGGGTTTCACCATGTTGGTCAGGCTGGTCTTTAACCCCTGACCTCAAATGATCTGCCCACCTTGGCCTCTCAAAGTGCTGGGATTACAGGCGTAAGCCACTTTGCCCAGCCCCTCTCAGGGGCATTTGGATGTTATCATCTAGATGCTACTGTCAGTGAGTTCAAGAAACAACAAAATAAAAAAGAACAGGAAGGTCATGACAAGGGACACCAAGGTCTGCCTGTCATTTTAATTATTTTTTCCCCTTATTCCATATTTCTAACACAGAAAATACATACTCTAGCAAATCATATTTAAACATCTTGCTATGCTTCATTCTAATTTTTTTTTTTTTTGAGACAGAGTCTCACTGTCACCCAGGCTGGAATGCAGTGGTGCGTGCGATCTTGGCTCACTGCAACCTCTGCCTCCCGGGTTCAAGCGATTCTCTGCCTCAACCTCCCAAGTAGCTGGGACTACAGGCGCCTGCCACCACACCCAGCTAGTATTTTATTTTTAGTAGAGAGAGGGAGAGTTTCACCATGTTGGCCAGGCTGGTCTTAAACTCCAGCCCTCAGGTAATCTGCCTGCCTTGGCCTCCCAAAGTGCTAGGGTTACAGGCGTAAGTCACTGCACCCGGCTCTAATTTTTTTTTTTTTTTTTGAGACGGAGTCTCGCTCTGTTGCCCAGTCTGGAGTGCAGTGGCTCTATCTCAGCTCACTGCAACCTCCATCTCCTGGGTTCAAGCGATTCTCCTGCCTCAGCCTCCTGAGTAGCTGGGACTACAGGGGCGCACCACCACCCCTGGCTAATTTTTTGTATTTTTAGTAGAGACGGGGTTTCACCATGTTGGCCAGGATGGTCTAGATCGCCTGACCTTGTGATCCACCCAACTCGGCCTCCTAAAGTGCTGGGATTACAGGTGTGAGCCGCCGCACTCGGCCTCTAATTTTTTTCTTAGAGAAAGGAAACACCACAGATCTAGTTCAGTTTCTCCACTTCACTCCCCTTCTCCTAGAGGTAACCATGTCCTTAATTTTGTCTTTGTGGTCAATACTCTGTCTAAGCATGCTTGTATCCCCAAATGAAACAAAATATTGTTTTGTTTTTACATTTTGTATACAGTGTATCCTACTCTGCATTTCAGTCTGCAATTTGCTTTTCTTTCCCTTCATGTTATGATTTTGGATGCAATCCATGCTGGTATATATGGCTCTACTTCCTTCTTGCTCTGTTACCAGGCCAGAGTGCAGTGGCACCATCTCAGCTCACTGCAACCTCTGCCTCACTGGTTCAAGCGATTCTCCTGCCTTGGCCTCCCAAGTAGCTGGGACAAGAGCATGGCACCATGCCCAGCCAATTTTTGTATTTTTAGTAGAAACGGGGTTTCATTATGTTGGCCAGGATAGTCTCGATCTCTTGATCTCATGATCCACGTACCTCAGCCTCCCAAAGTGCTGGGATTACAGGCATGACCCACTGTGCCCGGCCTAATTTTTGTATTTTTAGTAGAGAAGGGGTTTCATCATGTTGGCCAGGCTGGTCTTGAACTCCTGACCTCAGGTGATCTGCCTGCCTTGGCCTCCCAAAGTGCTGGGATTACAGGTGTGAGCCACCATGCCCAGCCAGATTCTGTATTTCTAAGAAGTGGACGCTGCTGCTCCCAAGGCTACCATTGGAGCAGCGTATGTGGTGAGAAGTGAAATAGTTGAGTGAAAGGGTATGTGTGTCTGCAACTGCGTTTCCAAGTAGTTTTTCCACATTACTCTCCAGGGTAGCACTAATTATGCCTTTACTGCATATGAGAGTTCTCTTCACACCACATCTTTAGTAGCACTTGGTATGATCAGACCAAGATGATAAGATTCTCAGATATCTAGATTATTCATTACTTCTCTACAAGGGAAGAAAAAGAGGAACAGACCTCAAGCAACATTCCCCAGACAATTCACAGAAGGCTGCAGATGGAAACCTGAAGGAACGGTCTGAGAGTGAAATCATGTTTGTGAGATGGGTGAGTTTGGTTGAAAGCATGTGTCACGGTCCAGAATAATGGTCAGAATAGTAAAAGCAATTGAGTCTTCCAGATGAATTTCTTTTTCTTTTTGATGGAGTCTTACTCTGTCACCCAGGTTGGAGTGCAATGGCACGATCTCGGCTCACTTCAACTTCTGTCTGCCAGGTTCAAGTGATTCTCCTGCCTCAGCCTCCTGAGTAGCTGGAATTACAGTACACGGGCCACCATGCTCAGTTAAGTTTTGTATTTTTAATAGAGACGAGGTTTCGCCATGTTGGCCAGGCTAGTCTTGAATTCCTGACCTCAGGTGATCCTCCCACCTCAACCTCTCAAAGTGTTGGGATTATAGGCATGAGCCACGATGTCCAGTGAAACTTTCTTTCCTTTTTTTTTTTTTGAGACAGAGTCTTGCTCCGTGCCTGGCTGGGGTCCAGTGGCGTGACCTTGGCTCACTGCAACCTCTGCCTCCCGGGTTCAAGCAATTCCCCTGCCTCAGCCTCCTGAGTAGCTGGGACTGCAGGTGCATGCCACAATGCCTAAGTTTTTGTATTTTAGTAGAGATAGGGTTTCATCATGTTGGTCAGGATGGTCTAGATCTCCCGACCTCGTGATCCACCCACCTCAGCCTTCCAAAGTGCTGGGATTACAGGCATGAGCCACCAAGCCTGGTCGAAACTTTCTTATATCAAATTTACTCTTGAAAATCTCTTAAATCTCTCATGAAGTAAAATTCTAATAAAGCCGATTTTATCTTCAGGATTGGAATAACTTGCTGTTCTTTTGGCTGAGCTGCAGATGAACTCGTTGGCTGGCATTTAAGAGCCATGTTTATTTTTATTTTTTTATTATTTTTATTTTTTTAAATTTTTAAGATGGGATTTCACCACGTTGGCCAGGCTGGTCTCGAACTCCTGACCTCAAGTGATCCACCCACCTCGGCCTCCCAAAGTGCTGGGATTACAGGCGTAAGCCACCATGCCTGGCCAAGAGCCATGTTATATAAAAAATAACTTTGTTGGCCAGGTGCAGTGGCTCATGCCTGTAATCCCAGTACTTTGGGAGGTCAAGGCAAGTGGATCACCAGGTCAGGAGTTCAAGACCAGCCTGGCCAAGATGGTGAAACCCCATCTCTACTAGAAGTACAAAAATTAGACAGGCGTGGTGGCAGATGCCTGTAATCCCAGCTACTCGGGAGTCTGAGGCAGAGAATTGCTTGAACCTGAGAAGCGGAGGCTGCAGTGAGCCGAGATCCCACCACTGCACTCCAGCCTGGGTGACAGAGCAAGACTCTGTCTCAGAAAACAAAACAAAACAGAAAAAAAAAAAAAAAACTTTATTCACATAGCATGAATGCATGTTATTATCCATATTATGTAACACTATAAAAATATTTACTGTATTCCATTAAAAGACCCTTATTGAGTACCTTCAACATGCCAGTCACTGTGTAAGGGTGGAACACTTGTCACACATTCCTTACCAATGCATCAATGTGGAAAAACAGGCTATTAATGAGAAAGCTACTTACTGATATGAAACTGACATTTAAAGAGAAGATTGAAAAGAAAAGTATAGTGTTCTTCAGGGAAAAAGCAGGTAGTTATGTGAACCACATGACTGCTGTATCTTGAGAAACAAGTTCCTATAGAGTCATTTTCCAGCCCTCTAATACTCAGTGATTTATGAAGACTTGAGTAATATGGAAGGAATACTGGTTTATAGCAAATTCCAAGTATTTAATTTTGGAATTAACCATGTAAGAAACTCCAGGTCGAGTGTGGTGGCTCACGCCTGCAATCCCAGCACTTTGGGAGGACGAGGCAGGCAGATCATGAGGTCAGTAGATCGAGACCATCCTGGCCAACATGGTGAAACCCCATTTCTACTAAAAATACAAAAATTAGCTGGGTGTGGTGGTGCACACCTGTAGCCCCAGCTAGCTGGGAGGCTGAGACAAGGGAATTGCTTGAACCCAGGAGGAAGAAGTTGCAGTGAGCTGAGATTGTGCCACTGCACTCCTGCCTGGTAACAAAACGAGACTCTGTCTCAAAAAAAAAAAAAAAAAAAAAAAAAAATCCTCCCAAATACTATTTTACTTAGCAAAATAAAAATAATTTTTACTAGGAAAATTTCAAAAATATCTGTAACTGCTTAATAAATCCTTTTAAGACATGTACTTTTTTTTTTTTGAGACAGTTTTGCTCTTGTTGCCCAGGCTGGAGGGCAATGGCACGATCTTGGCTCTCTGCAACCTCCGTCTCCCGGGTTCAAGCGATTCTCCTGCCTCAGCCTCCTGAGTAGCTGGGATTACAGGCGTGCGCCACCATGCCCAGCTAATTTTTTGTATTTTTAGTAGAGACAGGGTTTCACCATGTTGGTCAGGCTGATCTCGAACTCCTGACCTCTTGATCTGTCCACCTCAGCCTCCTAACATGCTGGGATTACAGGCGTGAGCCACCACACCCAACCAAGACATGTACTTCTAAGGAAAGAAGTCATTCTAGAAAAACAAAATACTTATCTAGTCTTTCAGTTACCCTGAAAAATATTGTATGGGTTGTCATAAAACAACAAAAAACCCAGCAGGCATCATAGTGGGAGCTCCCAGAGAGAGCAATAGTGGGCAATTACTCCAAGCAGTACCACATCCCTTTGCCATTTAAGAGTTGAATTTTGCTAAAAATACAGATCACAGGCAGCCTTGATGAGGAAATTAATTCATTAACTCTCAAAGCTTGACAGAGGTTGAAAAATGAAAAAAGGTATTCCTACACCTGTCTTGAAGTCAGCCCTGGGTAGGAAGGGTTTATGGCAGACGGTGTGTGCACAATCCATACAGCTTTGTTCTAGGTAGTGGTGGAGGTATTACCTTCTCTCCAAGTTGATTCCTCCATCACTGGTGCTTAACTACAGGAGTTTGGTAAAAATGTGGCAATTCAAGATGCAGAAAAGATAACATTGTGAGAAAACATTGACTCTTAAGATCTTACTAACAGCCGTTTACTGTGTGACAACCTGAACAACCACTAACCTTCATTTTCTTATCTGTAAGTCAGGAATATATGTCCCATAATCTTAAGGGATAGGAACAGAGTCAAATACACTGAAACTTCAAAAAACATTCTGTGAACTGAAAAACACAATATATGTAAAAAGCCTAAAGGATGACAGAAATTTAGATAATTCAGAGAAAAATTCTACTGTGAACATTTTATTTTGACAAAACAAACCTTACAGATTTTACAGTCTCCCAAATATCACTTATTTAAAAAAACAATAGACAAGGCAACATAGACTCCAAGATTTCAGGCATGAAAAAACTAGTACCAAATATTCATGTTACATAATTGAGCTGCATTTTACATACCATGAAAATAAAGGGAAATGTGACACTCACTAGTTTCAAGTGTACCTTATAAGAAACATATGGACATACTTGGATTTTTTAACCATATAGTCTCATATCAATAAACATCTAAGTATCTGACATATATTTTTCCATTAAAGGTAAGCACAACTCTATGAACATCAAATTATATCAATCGTTTGCTTTTTATAATCTTGATTGAAAATGGAAAAGAGGAATATAGTTACGTAGCCAAAAATGCTACTTACTGTACACAAGCACATCATGACATGAATGCTAGAAGTAGTTCCCCTCAGGAATAGGTTTTTGAAAATTTAAAATATTGTTTTCTCAGAAAAGTTAAAGCCTTTGGAGGGGAACCATGGTAAATGACATATTGACTCAATCTCTAAAGACCTAGCAAATTATAGATTTTGTGTAATTAGTAACCAACATATACATTTAAGAGATTAATACTGACTGTTCACCAGAACCTTCTGATGGTTCTGAAGCATCTATTCTTTTGTTGTTGTTGTTGTTGTTTTGAGACGGAGTTTTGCTGTTGGTGCCCAGGCTGGAGCACAATGGCAGGATGTCGGCTCATTGCAACCTCTGACTCCCAGCTTCAAGAAATTCTCCTGCCTCAGGCTCTGGAGTAGCTGGAATTAACAGGCATGCACCACCACACCGGGCTAATTTTGTATTTTTAGTAGAGACTGGGTTTCTCCATGTTGGTTGGTCAGGCTGATCTTGAACTCCCGACCTCAGGTGATCTGCCCACCTCGGCCTCCCAAAGTGCTAGGATTACAGGCATGAGCCACCATGACCAGCCAATTAAGCATCTATTCTTTAGAGTTACTTTAGCTTTACATGTCTACGAAATTTAAGATTCCTCAATGGGATGTTATAGCTTTTTCTGCACTAGATACAGGCAGTATGTATAGATTTAGAACAATGACTGCTTTTCACCTTCCAGGAGCCTATTTATACAAAATTAGATTGGTTTTTCACCCATGTATATGCATAAAAGTGCTTCTCAAATGTACACAGTTCAGTTCATATCCAAAATCCTACAAAAGGCACACAAATGAATAGTTTATATATTTTGTATTTTCTTTTATCTTTTTTTTTTTTGAGACAAGAGTCTCACTGTTGCCCAGGGTGGGGTGCAGTGGCATGATCTTGGCTCAATGCAACCTCCACTTCTTGGGTTTAAGTGATTCTCATGCCTCAACCTCCTGAGTAGCTGGGACTACAGGTGTGCACTACCACACCTGGCTAATTTTTGTATTTTTAGTAGAGATGGGTTTTCGCCGTGTTGGCCAGACTGGTCTTGAACTCCTGGCCTCAAGTGATCTACCTGCCTCAGCCCCCCAAAAAGTGCTGGGATTACAGGTGTGAGACACCACACCTGGCCTTTCATACATCTTTAAACAAATTCAATGACCATCTAGACAGAGAAGTCACAAACTTGTTATAAATTCCTATGAATTGCTCTGTGCAGTTCACACATGTGTTCATTCATCCGACAGGCTGTGAACTCCCTTATCCTGTAGGCTGCAGGTACTTAGCTTTCTGCAATTACATGACCCAAAGACTAAAGGAGAAGGACTTGTTTAAATTAGCCCCTCTCAAAAATGGTTTCTAATCTTAAACAGATTTAATATGCTTGTGGGTTAAATTTTAAAGTAATTATGAAGCCATTTATTCTAATATAAATGAATGAAATATAATTAAGAACCACACTTAATTAAGTCTTTAATGAATAGTATTTTTCATTTACATACAAAGGAATTTAATAGCCAGCAGCATTTAAATATAGAAATAGTCCCATCTCTTCTCTATTCCCTTTTATAAAGTGCCATTTTAACCGGGTAGATTTTTCTACCCAGATTTTCAGTAACTACAGGACAGGTATCTAATTGTCAAGAAAAGGTTGGAAAATTAAGTTCAGCATTTTAAACATATGCAACATTGCTACAAGTCATAGAAACTACTAATGTATTAAAATAAAGTGTATCTTATGTGAGAATCATTAAGTTGTTTAATAATTACTTCACAGAAACATGGGCTCACTAATACTTAGGCCAATTTGTGTTAATTAGTGAAACCAGAAACAGTTTCTGTAGGTAATTCAGCTCTAAGTACCATTAAATAGGGTTGTGCCACATAGAACAACAGTTATATGATCCTCAAAATAAAATCTCCAGCAAATTCAAACTTTT
This sequence comes from Plecturocebus donacophilus, assembly GCA_004027715.1. Taxonomy (NCBI): domain Eukaryota; kingdom Metazoa; phylum Chordata; class Mammalia; order Primates; family Pitheciidae; genus Plecturocebus; species Plecturocebus donacophilus. Next base: position 70,536 of record PVKP010005759.1, on the reverse strand, counting down.
AGAATAGTAACACAAGTTAGAATCATAACAAAAGGCAACATTTTATTTAAAAGTACCAAAAGTTGCTAAGTGCTATCTTCCTTAAATAAAATTTTGTGTCATTATTAACGTACCTTAACACTGGTGTACCTTAATAGTGGTGTTAGAGATAGTTCGGTGGAAACCATACCACAGAAGTGAATGTTGCCCGTTTCTTTAGTTCAGTGATTAAAACTGAAACTGCTTTAAAAAAAATAATTGAACTGTTACTTACACATAGAATACCAAGGGGATTCTCATTTTATTCACATTATTCTCTAATTAGTATTTTTGCATTTCAACTCTGATCTAACCTTCAGTAGTACCTTAAAATGCAAATTAGTAAAAACAAAAACAAAAACGGGGCAGTATGTTGTTTTCACACTTACAAATACTACCAGTTTCATTACAATTTGCGTTTTTTTGTTGCTCTTGAACGAGTAACCCCTTGTAAAATCAGATACATAAAAGTGCACAATTCCTTACTTTGCAGGCATCCAGGAATGGTTAAAGGAACTCTCATTCATTCATTTTGTTCCCCCAATTTAGGTCTATTTCTAGTCTCCAGAAACGGACTCCAGGGCAGAGAAGTGGAAGGCAGAGAAGAGGCACAGGTCAAGGTATAATGAATCTCTTAAAAAGAAATTCACTTTCCCCAGAAGGCTAGCTTGAAGGGAACTCCGCCCCATCCATTCCAATTCCTCAAGTAAGAATGCATAATTTACCTTGTCTTTCTGGTCTCATTTACTTACAACACCTACTACTGAATTTCTGAAGACAAATAAATCTTTGCATTTTCTAAAAGAAACCATTTTTACCCAAATACATTGGACTTTGGTCTCAATTTGAAGGAGGAGGAGCGGCCTTTAACAGATCGTTCCTCCTCTACTTCCTCCTCATCCTCGACATCCTCCAGTGGCTGCTCTGGGTCCCTGAAAGAGAGTGTGGTGTGGACAATCTGGGTTCTGAAGCGGATTTTGTTGAGTCTAGGTTTTATACGTCCACTAGAGCTGCCCGAGGCTTTGCGCCCTGGATCCTTGGCTTTGCCTCCGACCCACCCCTCAGCCGAGTGGTGGTGGTGGTGGTGGTGGTGGTGGTGATGGTCTCCTCCATCTTCTACGAGGTGTGAGAATTTATAGGTGATGAGGTGCGAGGGAAGCACCCTTGAAAGCCTCCAGCGCCCACTGCCGCTACCCGCGGCGCTTTCCCCGTCTTCCTGGTCCAGAGCTCCCACCAGGTTCTTGATCTCCTCCGCGATGCTCTGACTCAGGTACTGGGAGGCCTTTTTCCCACTGTAGTCCCTGATTTCCACATCCGCGTCGTAGGCCCCCACCAGCAGCTTCACCACCTCTATGTTCCCGTGCATGGCTGCCAAATGCAGGGCGGTGTAACCCCCACTCGTCCTGGCGTTGATGTTCACCGGCAGCTGGTGCTTGTTGGCAAAGTTGACTAGCGTCGCCAGAAGCTCCTGCCTTCCGTGCTTGGCCGCCCAGTGCAAGCAGGTGAAGCCAGTAATGAAGTCCCGTTTGAACAGCAGGCTGGGATCACAGGTGAGCAAGCTCTCCAGGCTGTCCCACTTGCCATCGGAGGCAGAAAGCATCCAGGCGTGCTCCAGGGGGTCCAGCGTTAGGGAGCCCCCGCCGCTACTCTCCTCCTCCATGGATGAGGCCACCGATGCGCTGTCTGAGTCGCCTCCGCCTCTGCTGCGTCCTCCCCCGGAGGAGCTGCCCGGGCTACTGCCCCCGGGACCCACGCTCCTCTTCAGCTGCGGGGAGCTGCCCATCACCAGGTCGCGGAAATTCTGGCGGGCCGGCCTCGGCGCTATGGCCCCCCCAAGGGAGCTGCCCCTGTCCGCCTCCTCGCAGCCATGGGGCGGAGGCTCCAGGTCCTCGCCTGGCCCTGGGGCCGGCGTGAGGGGTAGGGGCTGCACGTCGCGCCGCGAGTTCTTCCAGGGAGCCCCGGCACTCAGGGACGGCCTGTGCGCGGCGGCCGGGGGCTCCCCCTCGCCAGGCTCGAGGTCCAGTCCGGGGTGCGCCTCCGGGACCGCTGCGTCGGGGAGCGAATCGCGCACCTCGGGCCCGGCCAGGCCGTTGAGGGTCTCAGGCTCGGCGGTCACCTGGATTCGTGGCAGGTCCCCAGCTGGCGCGGGCGGCCCCGCACAGAACCTCTTCTTGAGGTGCACGTACTTGGCGCCATCGGCGGGATCGACGCGCACCGTGGCCACTGAGTTCACTAGCTCCTTGAAGCGCGCGCGGGCGCGGGCGCGCTGCTCGGGTTCGCCGCCTAATGCGTCCTTGAAGTGCTGCACCAGCTCGGCGTGCCGGGCCCGGCCCCCGCGCTCCGCCAGGAAGCGCAGCACCGCCTCGGGGCCCAGCGCCGCCTCGAGGCCCGCTTCTGCCTCCGAGCCCCGCTCCGCCGACCCTTCCATCGTCGACCGCGCTGTTGCCCCGCCAGCGGGACGCTCAGCCCGGTCCCATTGCGGCGGGCTCCCAGAGGCCCGCTCCCGACGGAGATGGAGTCTGGCGGGTTCAGGTGGCCACCCGCCTCCGCGTCTGCGGCCGGAGGACTCGGCCACCGCCTCACTGGGCCGCGCTCGAGCGGACACACCCCTTGCACCCCCGCCCCACGCCACCAGGCCACGCCCACTTCCGCTCCCCGCGGTCTCGGCCACACCCACCTAGGCGGTCCCGCTCTGGGGTTCGCCCACTTCCGGCCTCGCAGGGCCTCAATCACTGCTCTGCAGTCCCCGCCTTCATTCCTCACGCCCTCTTTCTGGAGTCGCGGCTCTGCTTCTGCCCGCCCCCACACTGACGCTCAGTCCTCTGAGGCGTCTAGGGCAGCCCCTGTCAGGGGCTTCCTTCGCGCGCGCCAAACTCTCAGCGTGTTCCATAGGGCGTCCGCCCCGACCCCGCCCCGCGTCCCCCCTTCCCGTCCCCCGCCTCCAGAGGCCGCCTTCTCGGCCCCGCCCTTGTCCCGTCACTGTCTACGAGGCGATCCAGCCCTGCGCCCCGCCCGTTAGTGCAGCCCTCCCGCTTTCCCGCCGCCGTCGCCGAGACCAGCAGCTTGGGGCCGGGCTGACACCGCCGCTTCGCCGCACACCCCCCCTCGCGACCATGGCATCCTCCGAGGTGGCGCGGCACTTGGTGAGTCCCGCCGACGCCGGGGCCCCTGCCCTGCGCTCCCCGGCCCCCGCGGGACTTCCCCAGCCCGCCAGTCGCTTCGTCCAGTCAGAGATTGTGACCCGCGCCCCCTCGGGCCCCGCCCTCCCCGGCTTCCGCGGCGGCTGGGCGCGTTGGGCGGGAGAGGATCCTCTGCGGAGCCTGTGCGCGTTCGGACCCCGACTCGAGGGGCGCGGCGCCAGCGTCGGGACATTGGGGGAATGCTTCTTGCACTGCTTCCCGGTCTTTGCCAGAAGTTAAATCCGTAACGGTGATTGTGGGTCTCTCACGGCTGTAAAGGTATTGAAGGCGCAGGGCGGACTGATTCAGTAGCGATCATCTTTCACAGCTGTGAGCATTTCCGAGCCTTCCTGACCGCTGGAGAAAGCCCGGTTTCCCTGGCTGTTCAGAAGCTCTTCCGTTTTATCAAATGGTGTAGTCGTCCAAGTTTTCCTCCATTACTATTTTGAACCTTTTCTTTTTCCCGCCTTGACACTTTTGTACTCTAAAACAATGCGTTTGTTCAGTGTTTTGAACCTTAACAGTTACTTTTGTATGTTTATCTTGCTTCCAGTAAGCCAGCAGTTTTCAAAGTTTGTTTATAACTATTTTCATAATAGTACCAAGTCGTGTACATCGAGTTTTCCAAAGGCTGCATGATGTGGAATGATCTCACCACCGTTTGGAGGGCCGATGCAGTATGTCTTTGTGTATTCTTAAAAACAAATTCTCACTTTTAATTTCTGATACTATAAACATCAATGGTTGTAATCTATGTAAACAAAAGCTCTTTGGAGACTGGAGACCAAAAAGTTTGTGAACTACTCCGCTAAGCAGCATCCTACGGGAGAAGTTTAAATTGTAGAAACAGTTCAGATTGTAGGCTGAGAGAGTAGAGGATCTGTTCAAAGTGACACCGTTGGTTTGTTTTATAGAGCCTGGACAAGGATTTTTCTCCCTCTCTTCATTCTATCGTGTGTTTAAAGAAATCTCAGTTTTTCTGTCTGGACTGCCTTGTCTCAGTTGCTGTGTTTGTGTGCATGTGAGTGAGGGAAAATTGAGGGGTGCTGGTGAGGAAGGTGTGTTTTATAAACTCTGATTCATAGAGATCATATCCAAACACACTTGAGCAGAAGAGAGCACTTCATTTAGGTGATGTTAGATTTCTTTTTAATTGTACATAATTTGCTTTCAGGCTAACTTATTTTCATATTAAATTTTATTTTGCGTTAATTGTAGATTCATATGCAGTTGTAAGAAATAATACAGTATAGTGAGAACCCTGTACCCTTTACCCAACTTTCCTCGATATCTTGCAAACCCATAGTACAATACCACAGCCAGGATATTGTCATTGATTGATACAGTGAAGATAAAGGATGTTCCCAGGACCAGGAGGATCCCATATTGCCTTTTTATAACCACACTCACTTCGCTGCCCCACCTCCTCCTTAACCCCAATCAGTAATTCGTTTTTTATTCCTATAATTTTGTCATTCCAAAGGTTAATATAACAGAATCACCCAGTTAGTAACCTTTTTAGATTGGATTTTTTTTACTCAGCAAAGTTCTGGAGAGTCATACAGGTTGTTGTGTGTATCTGGTTTGCTGAGGTAGTATTCCATGGTATGATTGTGCCACAGTTTGAAGGACATCTAGGTAGTTTTCAGTTTTTGGCTATTGGGACTAAAGCTGCTATGAACATTCATGTATGGTAACTCATAATGTAAGCATAAGTCTTTAGTTCTCTGGGCTAGATGCCTGGGAATACAGTTGTTGGGTCTTATAAAACTAAGCATGCGGCCAGGCACGGTGGCTCACGCCTGTAATCCAAGCACTTTGGAGGCCAAGGCGGGCAGATCAGCTGAGATCGGGAGTTCAAGACCAGCCTGACCAACATGGCGAAACCTCGTCTTTAAAAAAAAGAAAAAGAAAAAAAAAAAAAAAACTAAGCATGCAACCACAATTGTAGTTGCATGCTTAGTTTTATAAGAAACTGCCAAACTTTCCCAGAATGGCCATATTATTTTCCATCCCCACTAGAAGAGTATGAGAAATCCAGTTTGTACGAATCCTCACCAGCATTTGGTGGTGTCCCTATTTTTAATTTAGTCATTCTTATAGGTGTATAGTGACACCTCATGGTAATTTTAACTTGCATTTCTCATGTTGTCACCCAGGCTAGAGTGCAGCGGTGCCAGCATGGCTTACTGCAGCCTCAGCCTCGACCTCCTGGGCTCAAGCAATCTTCCCGTCTCAGCCACCCCAAATAGCTAGGACTATAGGTGCATACCACCACGCCTGGCTAATTTTGTATTTTTGTAGAGGCAGGGGTGTGACCATGTTGCCCAGGCTGGTCTCAAACTCCTGGGCTCAAGCGGGCCTCCCATCTCAGCCTTCCAACGTGTTGCCTGTTTTCTAGTTTTCTAGAATTTTTTTTTTCTGTTGCCTTTAAAGTTTTTAGGTATGCTAGATTCTAGTCCTTTCTCAGGTTTTGTTTTCTCTCAGTCTGTAGTTTATCTTTTCATCTTCTAATAGGGTCTTTTGCATAGCAAAAGTTTTAAATTTTGTTGAAATTAATCAGTTTTTCCTCTTTTAGATTGTGCTTTTGTTGTCAAGAACTCTACCTAACCTTGGATCCTGAAGATTTTCTCTTATTTTTTTCCTAAAAGTTTTATAGTTTGTTTAACTTTTAAGTCATACCTCATTTTGAGTTAATTTTTCTGTTAGGTGTCAGACTTTGATTGAGGGCAGCTTTTTGGCCTGTGGACGTCCAGTTGCTCCCGCACCATTTGTTGAATAGGCTCCCTTTCCTTTATTGAAGTGTTGATGCACTTTCGTCAAAAGTCAGTTGAGCATATTTGTGTGAGTCTGTTTTGGTCTGTTTCTGGGTTCTCCGTTAGCACACAATCTTGATTCCTGTAGCTAGCTGTGTAAGTCTGAAGTAAGGTAGATTGATTTCTCTCACTTTATTTCTCCCCCCACAAATTTTTTAGCTATTCTAATTCTGTGATTTCCTGTGTAAGTTTTAGAATTATCTTATCTAGCTGGGTGCTGTGGCTCACACCTGTAATCCCAGCACTTTGGGAGGCCGGTGGGCGGATCACCTGAGGTTGGGAGTATGAGACCAGCCTAACCAACATGGAGAAACCCCATCTCTACTAAAAATACAAAACTAGCTGAGCATGGCAGCGCATGCCTGTAATCCCAGCTACTTGGGAGGCTGAGGCGGGAGAATCGCTTGAACCCTGGAGGCAGAGGTTGCGGTGAGCCAGTATTGCACTCCAGCCTGGGCAACAAGAGCAAAACTCTGTCTCAAAAAAAAAAAAATGAATTTTGCTGGGATTTTGAGAGGAATTACATTAAATCTGTTTATTAATTTAGGGAGAATTGCTAGCTTTACTATGTTAAATCTTCCATCTCATGTACATAATATTTCTCTCCATTTTTAAATGTTTTCTTTGATTTATTTTTATTATTTATTTATTTATTTATTTTTGAGACAGAGTCTCACCCTGTCTCCCAGGCTGGAGTGCAATGGCACAATCTCAGCTCACTGCAACCTCCACTCCCCCAGGTTCAAGCGATTCTCCTGCCTCAGCCTCACAAGTAGCTGGGATTACATATGCCTGCCACTGTGCCTAGCTAATTCTTTGATTTCTTTTATCATCATTAGGTAGTCATCAGCATACAACTCCTGCGTATATTTTGTTAGATTTACACCTAGATACTTAATTTTTTGATATTTGTTACTGATACTATTTTTTAATTTCATTATTCACAAAATTCTTTGTTAGTATATAGAAATATTTGATTTTTCTGTTTTATCTTGTATGCTGTGACTTTGCTAAATTCATTTCTAGGAGTTGGGATTCCTTTGGATTTCTTGGGATTTTCCCCATGGACAGTCATTATTCACAAATAAGAACAGTTTTATTTCTTCCTTTATAACCTGTCTGCCTTTTATTTTCAGCCTTCTTGTGTTGTGTGTTGTATTGTCTAGATTCTAGTACTGTGTTCAATAATGGTGATGAGAGCAGACCTCCTTGCTTTATTTCTGATGTTGGGGAAATGCATTCTTTCTCTCATCATAGCAGGAGGTTTTTTATAGATGCTTTTTATCAAGTTCACGAGTTATGTTCTGTAGGTTTTATGTGCTATCTTTGTCTTGGTATCAGAGTAACGCTAGCTTCATAAAATGTATTGGGAATAAGTATTCCCTTTTCCATTTTCTTTTCTTTTCTTTCTTTTTTTTTTTTTTTCGATAGAGTTTTGCTCTTGTTGCCCAGGCTGGAGTACAATGGTGCAATCTAGGCTCACTGCATCCTCTGCCTCCTGGGTTCAAGTGATTCTCCTGCCTCAGCCTCTCAAGTAGCTGGGATTACAGGCATGTGCCACCACTCCTGGCTAATTTTGTATTTTTTATAGAGATGGGGGTTTCTCCATGTTGGTCAGGCTGATCTCAAAAGACCTCAGGTGATCCACCCACCTTGGCCTTACAAAGTTCTGGGATTACAGGTGTGAGCTACCACGCCTGGCCTCCTTTTACATTTTCTGAAAGAGATTGTGTAGAATTGGTATTAATTCTTTAAATACTTGGTGGCATTCTTGAATGAAATTATCTGGGCTTGAAAATTTATGTTTTGGGAGTTTTAAAGTTGCAAATTTAAATTTCCTCAGTAGTTACCAGGCTGTTTATATTATTTCTTACTGGGTGAGTTGTGATAATTTGTGGTTTTTGAGGAATTGATTCATTCCTTCCAAGTTGTCAAATTGATGTGTATAGGGTTGACTATAGTATTCCCTTATTATCCCTTCGATGTCTTCAGGATCTGTAGTGATATCTCTGTTTCATTCATGATACTGGTAATTTGTATGTCTGCTTTTGTCAATCTTGCTAGTAGTTTGTCAATTTAATCCATCTTTTTAAAGAACCAGCTTTTCATTTCATTGATTTCTATTGTTTTTGTTTTCAATAGCATTCATTTCTGATCTTTATTCTTAAGAATTATTTCTTTCTATATTTCCTCTTCTACTTTGCTTGCTTTGGGTTTATTTTGCCCTTTTTCTGTTCTGGGTTCTCGAAGGAGGAGCTTGGATGCTTAATTGAAATTTTCTCCTTTCTAATATATGCTTTTAGTAGTATGAATTTTCCTCTAAGCACAGCTTTAGTTTTGTTCCACAGATTTTGATATGTTTTATTTTCACTTTCATTAGGGTTCAGGTGATTCTCCTGCCTCAGCCTCCCGAGTAGCTAGGACCACAGATGCATGCCACAACGCCTGGCTAATTTTTTGTATTTTTAGTAGAGATGGGTTTCACTGTGTTAGCCAGGGTAGTCTCCATCTACTAACCTCGTGATCTGCCCGCCTCGGCCCCCCAAAGTTCTGTGATTACAGGCGTAAGCCACTGTGCCCGGCCTCATTTGATACTCTTAACAGATTTTCGGACCTTTCTTTTTTGAGATAGAGTTTTACTCTTGTTGCCCAGGCTGGAGTGCAGTGAGGCGATCTTGGCTCACTGCAACCTCTGCCTCCTGGGTTCAAGTGAGTTTCCTGCCTTACCTCCTGAGTAGCTAAGATTACAGGCATGCACCAGAATAATTTCTTTTGTATTTTTAATAGAGACAGGGTTTCTCCATGTTGGTCAGGGTGGTCTTGAACTCCTAACCTTAGGTGATCCACCCACCTCAGCCTCCCGCTGTGCTGGGATTATAGGCATGAGCCACCCGGCCCTTTTCAGACTTTTTTTTTTTAATAGAAGGGGACATTAAAATTCAGGGAAGTTTAGTGTCTTGCTCAAGGAATCACAGCTGGTGACCATGATATCTGCTCTGTGCCATATTGTCTCTGCCATTATCTCCACTATGACCCCTATTAGGAATTGCATCTGTTCTATGATTCAGGCGATCCTGACTGTATAATTAGTTGCTGCTGACTGAGATTGTGGATCTTGAAGTAGTGTTGAGTATAGTTCACTGACTGCCTTTTCCTGTCCTGAGAAACACAGCCATAATCTTCCACTTTTTCAGTTATCCTTACCTTTTTTTTAAGTGGTGTCTAAATCTTTGCAATTCCTGTCCGACTTTGTCGTTTCCTGTTTTTTAGCAACAATGCTTCTGAACTCTTTTTTTCCTCTTTCCTTCTCAGATATTCTTCAGTGAGGATAATTTTTGTATCTTAGAGATTTCCTTCATTTGTTTTACTTTCTGTCTTGAAGTTGTGATTCTTAATTTTCTTTCATGTTCTGGTAAAACCTCCGCGCCTTCGGATATTCCCATCTCTTCATCTGGAGATCCTATAATCATTGTAGTATGATGAAAGACTCAGTTTCCATGCCACTTCCTCTGAAGGTTTCCCAGAGAACCCCAGCCCCCCACAGCCAGGGTTAGTGCTCATTTGGCATTTGATCATATGCTACCTTGCAGTACCTCCTAATTTATGTTTTTGCATTGTTAACCTTTTGCATCAAGTAAGCTCTGCATTTTTTCATTCTTAATTAAATGATCTGTCTTCAGGAAGAGCAACTTGTGTTATTCTTAGTATCCTCCATAGCCATACTCATATATCTTTGAGGACAGGTGTTGATTATTTTTTCTACAGAAAGTACATTATCTTGGACAATTTTTTTCTTGCTGAATGTTAAATGAATAAGTTGTAAATGATTCCAGCCAGCCAGGAGCTTTTTGTTCATCTACATGTATGTTCTAATGAAACCCCAACCTAGGCTGTAACACTGATAGTGTCATACTTTTCAGTTATTCCCAGACTGATTCTCATTATAATGTGGTACCAGACTCTGTTTGGACTGATTGATTGATTGATACATTTTAGGGTGTGGGAGAAAAAGAGAAAGATGCTCTTAAATTTTTATTATCTACTACAAGATAGATTCCTCTCTTCAAGAATACATATTGGACCCTTGTTTTCAACCATTTTAATCTAATTTGTCTCTGCTTGAGATTTTGAGCATTTCTAGTATAAAATGCTTGATGCTGAAAGCTTTTGTAATGAGAACTTTAATTCTTACATTTTCTTCTGATGATATCTGGAAAGTTGATTTAGATAATGCTTTATTTAGAAAATTTAACACTTTGTAGAATTTGTGTCTACTACAAATATTTTAAATTCTAATGTTAAATATGTTAAAAACAAATATCATTATTTAGTAGCTTGGGATATAGCACTTATACTTTGTTGGTATTACTTTTAGTAAATAGGCTACTAGTCTGTGCCAGATAGGATGGGCTCCCCAGCCCCTCTACACTAGCTTCACCAGCTTAGGATCACATGATCCAGGAGCTTACCAAAAATAAGGTAGAATTGTGGCTATTTTCTCTGACTTCCTTCATGTTCCTCCCTTAAGAATCAGATCAAGTTTATCCTGCCCTCTGTGTGGTCCATTTTTATGGGAATAGCAAGAAAGTGCTATTGTCTTAGACTGTGTATTACATAGAAAGAGTTAATAAATTGTGAAATATTAGTTAGGGAGTATATTGATAGATACCTTGAATGTTTTGTGAGTGATCTGTATCCGAGTTTCTTCATGGACAAATAGAAGCTGTGCATGGTGAAATTTTTCCTTAGCTGCATATATACTATTTGGCAGGAATATCACTTTGAGCTCTAAATTAAGCCAGAATTACTCAGATGATTTTTGAAAATTAAAATAAAAAGTAGCCTTTGTTATAAAGGACCTTTGTTTTAAGAGAAATGGTTTGACTGGGGATGGTGGCTCACACCTGTAATCTCAGCACTTTGGAAGGCCAAGGTGGGTGGATCACCTGAGGTCAGGAGTTCGAGACCAGCCTGGCCAACATGATGAAACCCCTTCTCTACTAAAAATACAAAAACTAGCCGGGCATGATAGCACATGCCTGTAATTCCAGCTACTTGGGAGGCTGAGGCAGGAGAATCACTTGAACATGGGAGGCGGAGGTTGCAGTGAGCAGATATCGTGCCACTGCACACTCCAGCCTGGGCAACAAAGTGAGACTCCATCTCAAAAAAAAAAAAGAGAGGAATGGTTGACTAAGGTAGTTAGTTCTATGTGTGTAGATAAGAAATGTTCCCATTGACAATTTAGTGGCTAGTTCTGCTCAATCTGAGTGAGTCAGGGCTTCAGAAACAGACATCAAACTTTTCCTTATCTCCAGCATAATGTTCAGTTTTTTTTCCCATTTACACTGCATGAAAACTACTTTATAGAAAGTCCTTTTGTCCTCTTATACAAGTATAGATACCCCCAGTCAGGTTAGTCAGTGGGTGATTTTCCTAACACCTAGTGAGATCCTGGGAATCGAGGAAGTCAGAGTTTCCCTAGGGGTGAACACAGGTGGGTAGTTTTGATTTAGGGCAAGCTGGGTCGGGAATCAAGGGAGGGGAGGGCTGCAAAAAGGAGGTGGGAAAAGACTAAATCTAAACTTTGCCTGTTTCAAGGTTTATCTAGAAGAGTTTTTCTCAACGTTTTTTTTTTTTTTTTTCATTATTGCCCTCTTAGGAGAAAAATTAAATTTAAAGAAAATGTAATTAATAACAGATTTAATTTTTATTAAATTGATTAGCCCAAGTAATCAATGTAACTTTAAGTTCTCCCTAATCTGAGGAATCCAGTACTAAAGAATAAACATTTTTCAGGTAAGATTGAGCTTTGGTGAGAGCCACCAAGCATTCATTCATTCATTCATTTATTTTTGTCCTCCCAAGAACCAATTTCTGCTTTCTTGATGGGGAGAGAGAATACAGGTACTGCCCCCATTGAGAATGCATGATCTGTAGTTAACCATTCTAGAAACAGGGCAACTTCTTTCTTAGTCTGCTACTATATTTGAAAACAGTCTAAGACTGTAAATACTCTGTACATTATAAGTTAAATGAGGCATTTGGGAACCTGTTCAGGCGATTAGCTGTAATACTGTTTCTGTGAAAACTATTCTTAATCCATGCAGCTTACTAATATGAATTTTTGGAAAATACAAATTATTTGTGTGATTATGATTTATACAACCTTTAAATAAATAGAATGAAAGCTTTTTACAAAAGCTCAATATTGGGCTAAGTAGCAAAGATAGAGATGGGCACAGGTTAGTAGAGAAGAGCTGGCTAGACATTTTAGACAGGAAGAAGATTCACTGTCTCACACTGTTGATATTCTCAACCTTAACATGAGTAGCCTTTCAGTTCTTAGTTACCATTCATGAAGGAAACAGCTTTAAATTTTTCCTTAGAGCAAATTTTTTTTTAATGAAAGGGAACTTTTTAGCTATTATTTTCAACTTCCTTGTATGTATTTTTGTTTTTAGTGGTCTAGTAATCTCTAAAGATCTGTTTGTTTGTTTGTTTGTTTTTTTAAGAGACAGGGTTTCCCCTTGTTGGTCAGGGTGGTTTTGAACTCCTGACCTCAGGTGATCCACCCACCTTGGCCTCCCAAAGTGCTGGGATTACAGGCGTGAGCCACCATCCCGGGCCATCTCTAAAGATCTTTGCAGGTAATAAAGTAGTCAAGAATATTCTTCTGTGGACTTGTCCTTTGTGGCTGTAACTGTGTTTATTACGGCAATTAAATGCTACCAGATGCTGAAGTGCATTAACCATGGCAAGTACTTCCCTTGTGTTATCATATTTTATTCTCCCAGCCCGTGAGCTGAGTACTATTATCTCCAGTTTTTTGGATGATGTGCAACTTTGTCAGACACACTTGCACAAAATATCTCTTGTTTCTTCCATGTTGTCTTTGTACCTCCTTGCCCCAGATCTCATTCTGGGCTTTGGCAGTTCTTAATGTTGCAGCATTTTGCATCTGTTGCTACTATAAACAGTTAATTCTAACAGACTTCTTAACATACATTTATAATGATGTCATGTTGACTCTTCTTCGTGACATGGGTCATTGAGGGAATTACTAGGGGCTCTCTGTTTTGATAGAAGATAGGCTGTTTGTCATATAGTAACAGAGATTCTGTTGTATAGAAAAGAATTATAACTTATAGTTTCCATGTAACTCTGAGGGCCAAAGAACCTATTACAGCATTACAAGTTAAACAGTTGGAGAAAATATTTTAATTTTGTTTTGTATTTGCATATTTTGCTATATATTTTCTTTTTGTTGATTACAAAAATTATACATATATGTCAGGCGTGGTGGCTCACACCTATAATCCCAGCGCTTTGGGAGGCCCAGGCAGATGGATCATGAGGTCAGGAGAACGAGACCATCCTGGCTAACACGGTGAAACCCCATCTCTACTAAAAATACAAAAAATTAGCTGGGCATGGTGGCATGGGTCTGTAGTCCCATGTACTCAGGAGGCTGAGGCAGGAGAATCACTTGAACTCAGGAGGTGGAGGTTGCAGTGAGCTGAGATAGTGCCACTGCATTTCAGCCTGGGTGACAGAACGAGACTCCGTCTCAAAAAAAACATTATATATATATTATTTAGTTTATCCACAGATATTCTGATTTGTTTTTGTTAGCTACACTTTCCCATTTACCTACCTTTTAGTCAGAAAATTTTGTTAAACTCTTATGAATTAACTTTTTAAATTCAAGTACAATTTATATTCAATAAATTTACCCTTTTTAGTATAAGATTCAACAACGGGTTTTGGTGAAGACATACAGTTGTGTAACCACCAGCTATATAGACTAGTTCCATAACACCCCAAAATGCCCTTGTGGTGTTTGTAGTCAACTTCTTATCCTACCCTCCTCTGACAACCACTGTCCCATTTTTCTGCCCCTATTGCTTTCCCTTCCACAGTGTCAGTTGTATGGAATTATCATAGCTTTTGTGCTGGCTTCCTTCACTTAATGCTCTTCTGAGATTCATCCATGTTTTATCACTGAGTCATATACCATTGTATTGATGTACCACAATTTAGTTTATTCAGCCTTTCTCCATTTAAAGAGCATATGGGCTGTTTCCAGTTTTTGGCAATTATGAACGAGACTACTATATACCTTTACAGGTTTTTGTGTGAATGTAAGTTTTCTTTTTTTTTTTTTTTGAAATGGAGTTTCGCTTTTAATGCTCAGGCTGCAATGCAGTGTCACGATCTCAGCTCACTGCAATCTCTGCCTCCCAGGTCCAAGCTGTTCTCCTGCCTCAGCCTCCCGAGTAGCTGGGATTACAGGCATGTACCACCACACCTGGCTAATTTTTTGTATTTTTAGTAGAGACGGGGTTTCTCCATGTTAGTTGGACTGGTCTTGAACTCCCAACCTTAGGTGGTCCACCCATCTCAGCCTCCCAAAGTGCTGGGATTACAGGCATGAGCCACTGTGCCCAGTGGCTTTTCTTTTCTTTTTTCTTTTGAGATGGAGTCTCACTGTTGCCCAGGCTGGAGTGCAGTGGCCTGATTTTGGCTCACCGCAGCCTCTCCCTTCTGGGTTCAAGTGATTCTCCTGCCTCAGCCTCCTGAGTAGCTGAGACTACAGGTGTGCACCACCATACCTGGCTAATTTCTGTGTTTTTAGTAGAGATGGGTTTTCACCATGTTGGCCAGGCTGGTCTCAAATTCCTGACCTCCAGTGATCCACCTGCCTTGGCCTCCCAAAGTGCTGGGATTACAGGTGTGAGCCACCATGCCCAGCCAAATGTTAAGTTTTCATTTCACTTGGGTCAGTATTTAGGAGTAGAATTGCTGAGTGGTATAGTAAGTGTGGGTTTAACTTAAAAAAGAAACTGCCATACTGTTTTACAAGGTGGTTATACCAGTTTATATTCCTACCAGTGATAAAGGAGAGTCTGTGTTGCTCTGCATCCTTGCCAGTACTTGATATTGTTAGTTTTTTTTGTTGGCCGTTCTACTAGGTATGTGGTGATATCTCACTGTGGTTTTAGTTTGCATTTCCCTAATGACTCATGATGTTGAGCATCTTGTCACATGCTTATTGGCTATCTGTATATCTTTGGTCAAGTGTTGAGTCTTTTCCCAATTTTTAATTAGGTTATTGTCTAATTATTGAGTTGTATAAGTTTTAAATATATATATGTATATTTGTAGTTGTTATTGTATAAGTCCTTTATGAGACAGATGCAGATGATTTACAGGTGTTCTATAAAAGGATAAAAGACTGTCTTGTCTTTTCACTCTCTTTTTTCTTTTTTTTGAGACATGGTCTTCCTCTGTCTCCCAGGCTGGAGGGAGAGCAGGGTCATGATCATGGCTCACAGTAGCCTCAACCTCCTGGGCTCAGGTGATCCCCTTGCCTCAGCCTCTTGAGTAGCTGGGACTAAAGGTATGTGCCACCACATCTGGCTAATTTTTAAAATTTTTTGTAGAGACGAGGTTTCACCATGTTGCCCAGCTAGTCTTGAACTCCTGAACGCAAGCCATCCACCTGTCTGGGCCTGCCAAAATGCTAAGATTACGAGTGAGAGCCACTGTGCCCAGCTCAGTCTCTTAACTACATCTTTTGAAGAGCAGAAGATTTTTATTTAAGTCCAGTTCATCACTTTTTTTTTTTTTAATGGATTGTGATTCTGGTGTTGTAGCTAAAAAGTCCTTGCTTAACCCAAAGTCACAGATTTTATACTTCTAGAAATTTTTAGGTCAGTGTTCCATTTTGAGTTATTTTTATGTATGGTACCAGGTATGAATCGAGGTTCTTTTTGCTTGTTTTAGCATATGGGCGTCCAGTTGTTCCAGTCCTGTTCTTTTTTTTTTTTTTTTTTAAACTTTCCTTTTTCCATTGAGTTGCATTTGAAGCTTTGTGAAAATCTCCTCCCTACTGCCACCTCAGTTACACTCTATCACATTATTTCTTTCCTTCACAGCACTTACACATTTTGTTTTCTTATTTAACTCTCTCTCTTCACTATAATGTAAGCCTTTGGAGGGGAAGAACCTTTGTATGGTACAAAGGATGGGAAGGACATCCAGGCAGAGGGAATGGCTATTGTAAAGGGCCGGTGGTGGGTGGAGCTTTGACATGTCTGAAACATGCTAGAGGAGGACATCAGTAGCAAGATGAAGCTGGAGAGTAGGTGGGGCCAGACCCTGTAGGGCCTTGGTGCAGCTGTGGTAACCAGAGGAGGCTATGACTGGGAACAAAAGGATTGCCTCAGAGTGGGAACAGGACATCATCAAAGCATGATAGTGTTTGTCAGTGTGGCTGAAAAATTAGTGACAATTTTCAGTTAGTTATTATCTGTGTCTTGTTCCACAGATTCCTAGAAAATTTTCCTAGAAAATTTTGCCCACTGCTATTGGGTTAAGATGGGTCAAGCAGGCCAGGTACAGTGGCTCATGCCTGTGATCCCAGCACTTTGGGAGGCTGAGATGGGCGGATCATGAAGTCAGGAGTTCAAGACCAGCCTGGCCAATGTGGCGAAACCCCATCTTTCCTAAAAATATAAAAATTAGCCCGGCGTGTTGGCGAGCGACTGTAATCCCGGCTACTCAGGAGACTGAGGCAGGAGAATCACTTAAACTCAGGAGGCGGAGATTGCAGTAAGCCGAGATTGTGCCATTGCATTCTAGCCTGGGCAACAGAGCAAGACTCCATCTCAAACAAAACAAAATAAAACAGGTCAAGCCTTTCTTTATATATTTGTGATTTTAGTCAGAATACAGAAATATTTGAATACTTTTATGTTGACTGCACGTTTTCTCAAGAGGGAATGTCTAGGAACCTTCTGTCATTAATGGATGCACCTTGTATCCTAGAATCTGTAGATGGAGTAGTTGACTGCCACACTCCTTCTATCACTTTCCAGATCATCCTCCTCTTCCACCTAACAGTTCTGACCAACACCCAGCTGTCGTACTGTCTGCTAACCACATACCTTTGTTGCAGTCATCTCTGAGACCCCCACCTCCCCTGGTGCCTGATGGTTTAGCTACTGGCTACCTATAATTCTCTAACATGAGACCTGTCAGAATTCTGGATGATTTCAGCATCTGCATAGATTATCCTTTTAGTCCTCACCTTTTCAGTTTTCAGCCCCTCTCCTTCTTATGCTCCCCAAAGCGGGTAAACACAGGATAGAGGTACCCATCCCTTGCTCATGCTACCTCCACCTTTCCTATCCTCTTTTCCTGCCTTATTTTTTTTTTAATTTCATTTATTATCCTTTAGCAAGATGTATGTTTTACTTAGATTTTTGTCTATCTTTTCCTAACTGTAATAGGAGCTATATAAGAGCAGAGATTTTTCTGTTTTTTAAGTTATGCATCCCCAGTACTTAGGACAGTTTCTGCAACATAGTAGGCACTAAATACATAGCAGCTGATTAAATGCATTTTTGTAGATATTTGAGGAAGACCTGTATTCTTTTTTCTTCATTAGTCTTTGTTAAATTCACATGAGTAATAATATTAATGGTTATCAAAAAGAGAGGGAAATATTTATTCTCCCACCAAGAATCAGACTTTATAATGCTTGTTCATATCCACAAATCATTTTTACTTGTAACCGTGTATTAGTCAACACAATCCTGTATTCTTTTACTGCTTAGTATCACATTATATTCATTTCTCTCAATTTTCATAATTATTGCTTCTAATCTTTGTAGTAGCAATTGCCCATTGTAATAATAATTCCCCCATTTCAATATATGTAACTTTTTCCTTCTTTTTGCTGATTTATTTATTTTTTTGAGACAGAGTCTTGGTCTGTTGCCAGACTGGAGTGCAGGGGCATGACCTCAGCTGACTGTAACCTCCGCCTCCTGGGTTCAAGCAATTCTCCTGCCTCAGCTTCCCAAGTAGCTGGGACTATAGGCGCCCACCACCATGCCCAGCTAATTTTTGTATTTTAGTAGAGATGAGGTTTCACCATGTTGGCCAGGATGGTCTTGATCTCTTGACTTCATGATCCACCCACCTCAGCCTCCCAAAGTGCTGGGATTATAGGCGTGAGCCACCTCGCCCAGCTGATTTTTTTGTGACTATAAAAATAATATTTTATAAACTGCAGCCTGATACTAGTAATATGGTATAATTATATTTAGCCTAAAAACTAAGCCTAACTGGCTTAATGAGTTACGCTGAATCTTTAGTCAGTTGGTCTTATCAGTGTGGAACAATTCAGGTCTCAAGGAGCCAGTGGAAACTTAAAGAGAAGTGAGAATTACTACTGGGCCATGTATATTTGTTTTGATAATGTAAAATTTACCCTAATTATGTGTTTGACTAAAGATTTGGGTGATTACATAGAAGCTGTTGGAGGGATCCAAGGTGCTCATAGGAACCTTAAGCTCAGTAGTTCCAAAATTGCATCAAACCTGTGCTGATTCCGCTCCTTTTCTCTTTCCTGCTTCACAGTGTCATCTACCCAGTGACCTTAGTTTGAGTCACTTGGACTTAGAATCATGAGGTCACTAAGTCATATGGGACTACTGCCTCCTTGGCCCCTTACAGCCTCACCTTTTCTGCTGTCCTTGCATATTTACATGTAAGCCTCGTTGGGTTTCAATGATGAGCTCACTGTGGATTTCCAACCATACCAGTTATATTTGCACCCTTGGCACACGCTGATTCCTCTTCTGTTTTGAGATGGAGTCCTGCTCTGTTGCCCAGGCTGGAGTGCAGTGGCGTGATCTCGGCTCACTGCAACTTCCACCTCCTGGGTTTAAGCAATTCTGTCTCAACCTCTTGAGGTTCTGGGATTACAGGCACATGCCACCACACCCAGCTAATTTTTTTTTTTTTTTTTTAATTTTTAGTTTTTAGTAAAGACTGGGGTTTCACCATATTGATGAGGCTGGTCTTGAACTCCTGACTTCAAGTGATCTACCTGCCTCCATCTCCCAAAGTACTGGGATTACAGGCATGAGCCACTGGGCCAAGCCTGTTTTGTCTTTATTTGCTAGGAAATTTCCTGTTTCTCCCTCAAGTCTCTGCTCAAGCCTTTTCTTGCCAGTGCCTTCTCTGACTATGCAGATTTCATTATACCCTGAGTGTCTTTTCCATATTTTTAGTTGTATGTATGTCTCCCAATTGTACTAAAATTTAAATTGCAAGGATATTGATTTATACAGCTTTGATCCACAATGCCTGGGTCTGTTATTCTGTCCTTAAAATGTAAGGCTTTTAAAATAATATTGTGTACATTTGTGGAGTAATTGAAAAACAATAAGCATTGATAGACTTCACACTGATTCCTAAATATTCTTTTTTCCCCAAATGTCCCTCATCAACTTTAAGCCCTTTTAATGCTTTTTTGTTTTTTTGTTTTTGTTTTTGAGACAGGGCCTTGATCTGTTGCCCAGGCTGGAGTACAGTGGCACAGTCACAGCTTACTGCAGCCTTGACCTCCCAGGCTCATGTGATCCTCCTGCCCCAGTCTCCCAAGTATCTGGGACCACAGGTATGCACTACTGTGCCTGGATACATTTTTCTTTTTTTTTTTTTTGAGACAGGGCTCCATATGTTGTCCAAGATTTAAATCCTTTGAATGGGTATTTATTTCTGTGCCTTCCTCATTTCTTTGTTTTTCCTTTTTTTCTTTTCCCCCGAGATGGAGTTTGGCTTGCTGCCCAGGCTGGACTGCAGTGTCGCCATCTCGGCTCACTGCAACCTCTGGGGTTCAAGCGATTCTCCTGCCACAGCCTCCTGAGTAGCTGGAATTATAGGTGCCCACCACTACGCCTAGCTAATTTTTTTGTAATTTTAAGTAGAGCCAGGGTTTCACCATGTTGACAAGGCTGGTCTCGAACTCCTGACCTCAAATGATCCGCCCACCTCTGCCTCCCGAAGTACTGGGATTATAGGCAGGAGCCACCACGCCCGGCCTGCCTTCCCCTTTTCAGCTTCTCTCTCATTTGCTTTTCCTGGGTTAAATAAATGACTTCTCAAATTTCACTGGCTTTTGTGTCACCTAGCTTGCATGGAACATGCTCCCTTTCCGAGGAATTCAAGCCATCTAGTAATGCTTTTTTTTTGGTGACAGAGTTTTGCTTTTGTTGCCCAGGCTGGAGTGCAATGGTGTGATCTCGACTCACTGCAACCTCTGCCTCCTGAGTTCAAGGGATTCTCCTGCCTTCCAAGTAGCTGGGATTATAGGCATGCACCACCACACCCAGCTAATTTTGTACTTTTAGTAGAGATGGATTTCACCATGTTGGTCAGGCTGGTCTCAAACTCCTGACCTTGGGTGATACACCCACCTCGACCTCCCAAAGTGCTTGGATTACAGGCATGAGCCACTGTACTCGGTCTACTTTTTATTTTAATAAGCCTGGAGATGTAGTTCTGTGGGGTCTTTTCACATCAATAAGATGCAATTTTATTGTGTCTTTCCTTAATCTCCCTTTCTGTTCATGCAGTTTCTGTAAGTTGTTTGCATTCTTCACATCACATACTTTTCTCTCTTCTCTCATTGCTTGTTCCAAGTATAGTCATAAAATCTGAGTTGAAAGGGACCTTAGAAGTGTTACCTTTGCTACCCGCTTAGTACAGAAATCAGCTCTGTAGCATTGATGATGGTTACTGTGCTGCTGTTGGAACCCTTCCAGGGCCTGAGCTCAGTGCTTCCTAGGCAGTTCATTTCTCTGTTAGGCAGCTCTAATCCTTCAGTCATTTCCCTTCCTTATGTCAAAATCTGCCCCTCTAGTCTGTTCACGGGGTGCAGGTTTTTCCCTTGGGAAGTTCATTTCCATATGGCAGAATGAATATACTTTGCCATTCCTTGATCCTCTTATGCTGCAATAGGCTAACAATATTGGGAAAAAGTCTTATTTCCTTGACTCATATGGTACTAGAAAGTAACTCCTAGAACATTAGAAAACTTAATCTGTACTACATGAAACCACAAAAGAAAATTTAGTTCCTTTTTTAACTTCAGAGTGTAGAAAGATATTCTGAGCTTTATATCTAAGGAAGAAGTCATAAAGGAAAAGATTTATAGATTGGACTTTATAAAAACTGAAAAGATCAGTAGTAAATCAGGAAAAGATATTTATGATATGCATGACAAGCAAAGAGTACCCAGCAGTTCTTACTAATAAAGCAATTAGAACCCTGATAGGCAAGTGCGAAAACTTGAATTGGTGATTTATGGAAATATACTAGAAATGGCCAGTAAGCTGAAAAATACCAGAAGTCAAATTAAGATGTCAGTTTTGCCTGTCAAATTGACAAAAATTTTAAAATTGTTAATACCCTGTACTGATGAATATATAATGAAATGGACCCTTTTATACACTTGTGATTATTGTGAAATATATATTTGGTCATACAACTTCTGAAATCCTTAAGACTTCCAAAGTGATGTCTTTTGTATGCTAACAAGGTGACTGGTGGCTGGCAGCCCCTAGGTAGCTTCAGGATGCGGCTGGTCACCAGAAAGAACAAGGCAAGATTAAAGGGTTGGGCGCCATCTCCCAGTCTCCAGGGAGGGAAAGAGTGGCTGTAAGTTAATTGATCACCAGTGGCCAGTGGTTAATCAATTATGCCTGTATAATGGAGGCTCCTTAAGAGCGAAAGACTGGGTTCAGAGAGCTTGCAGTTAGCCACACATGTGGAGGCTTGCACACATCCATGTGTTGGGAGACAGAAGCCTCTGGGTTTGGGACCCTTCCACATCTTGTCCTGTGTATCTCTTTATCTGGCTATTTATTTGTGTCCTTTAAAATATCCTCTTTAATAACTGGTAAATGGAGCAAATGAGCAAATTAATTGAACCTGAGATGGGGGTTATGAGAACCCTGGTTTCTAGCCATTTGTCAGAAGCCTAGAAAAATGACCAGAGGCTTGCGTTGAGCAGAAGTGGGGTTGGGATGGGGCAGAGTCTTGGGGACTTGCCCTCAGTCTGTGGGATCGGACTCTTATCGCCAAGTAGATAGTGTCAGAATTAAATTAGAGGACACCCAGCTGGTGTCCACTGCAAAACTGATTGTTTACTTGTTGGGTGGAGAAAACTTCCCACATTTGGTCACAAAATTATTCTGTGTTGTGTGAAAACAGAGGAAAAACAGTTCGTGGTGTTTTTTCAACTCATTGCTAATATAAGAAATATAAGCAGCCCCAGTCTTTTTTTGAGGGGCAGTTTGGCAGTATGCTTGGAACAGGAATTATATTCTAGGAATTTAAGATATTGTCAGATGCACAGAATAATTAATGGTTATACAGGTGAGTTGGTTGGAATCCTCCTGGAAGCAGACACATAGGAGGAGCTAGCAGTATAGGAGATTTGTTGGAGATGAGGGGCGGGGGACTGTTGCCTGTGAGAGCTGAAGGGGGAGAAAGCAGGAAGTGTGGGTGGTGGGGAGAAAGCATTCAGGCCCTGATCCAGATCTTGATAGCTGTTCAAGGAAAGAAGGGAGGAAGCCCAGTTGGGCAGTGAGAGCTGCAGAACATTGCAAATCTGACAACGTCTGGGCCAGGCAGCCCTGACATCCCTACTGTGCCCAGTCTTCGCCTACCAGCTGCCTAAGGAGAAAGTGATCTTGGGTCTATATTGCAGCAGATTCGGAAAGCTCTACAGATGGAGACTGTCAGTGAACTGCATTCTTTGAAGGCACAGGACTAGGTATTACTTGAAGGAAGAATTGGAATGGTGTACCTCTTTGGGTGCCATGAGAGAAAGTTCATTGTAGTGTTAGTAAAACAGTTCAAATGGGAGTGTTCATTGCAGTGTTACTAAAACAGCAGAAATTAGAAATGATTTTTTCTATAATAAATAATTTTCTAGTTCAAATGGGAGTGTTCATTGCAATGTTACTAAAACAGCAGAAATTAGAAATGATTTTTTCTATAATAAATAATTTTCTAATTAGGTGTAATTTTAAAATAAGATTGCATTTGCAATTTAAACTGTCATTGTTAAAGTGCAAGCTTTTGTTAAGCTTGAGACTGTTAACTCTGTTTCATATGAACTACTATCAAGAATTTACCCATCTTGATGATCTTTTGAGATTAAATAGTAGAATTTGCAGTTATCCTCTAACTTTTGTGTTTGTTGGAGTTTGAAGGTATAATGGAGGCACTATTTTGATGGGATTGGATAACCCTTAGCCTTGCAGTCCTAACAGCCTCCCAGGGAGTTGCAAACAGGCCATGTGCACTGGAGGCCAACTTGCTGCTGTCCTATCTTGCTTAGTCTCTTTTTTTGTTTTGTTTTGTTTTTGAGATGGAGTTTTATTCTTGTTGCCCAGAGTAGAGTGCAATGGTACGATCTTGGTTCACTGCAGCCTCTGCCTCCCAGGTTCAAGCAGTTCTCCTGCCTTAGTCTACCAAGTAGCTGGAATTACAGGCATGTGCCACTATGCCCGGCTAATTTTGTGTATTTAATAGAGATGGGGTTTCTCCATGATGATCAGGCTGGTCTTGAACTCCCCACCTCTGATGATCTGCCCACCTTGACCTCCCAAAGTGCTGGGATTACAGGCATGAGCCATTGTGCCTGGCCAGTTTTGGTAATTTTACTTCAGTTCTTTTTTTTTGGAGAGTGAGTCTCACTCTGTCGCCCAGCCGTTAGTGCAGTGGCATGATCTTGGCTCACTGCAACCTCCGCCTCCTGGGTTCAAGCGATTCTCTTGCCTCAGCCTCCCAAGTAACTGGATTACAGGCACACAACATCATGTCTGGCTGATTTTTGTATTTTTAGTAGAGGGTTTCACCATGTTGGTCAGGCTGGTCTTGAACTCCTGACCTCAAGTGATCCACTGGCCTTGGCCTCTCAGAGTGCTGGGATTACAGGCAAGAGCTACCATACCCAGCCTCCTCTTGAGTTCTTTTTTTTCCTGGTTGTAAGTAGCATCCACTTCTAGCAGTATGGTCTGCATTAACTTGAATAACTTAATGTTGCTACTTGCTTTAGGAAAATTTTAGATCAGTTAACCTGAACCTTTATTTTAACCTGAATTTTCCCTTAACCTGAAGATTTTATAAAAAGATTCAAAATAATCAGTCTGTGGAATCTTTCAAAGTATTGTTTCTAGCCAAATACCCCTGCCCTCCTGAAATTCATAAAATAGGCCCAGATAATATTTATTTTTTATTTTTTGAGACTGAGTCTCACTCTGTCACCCAGGCTGGAGTGCAGTGGTATGATCTCAGTTCACTGCAGTCTGCCTCCCAGGTTCAAGCAGTTATCCTGCCTCAGCCTCTCGAGTAGGTGGGATTACAGTCATGCACCGCCATGCCTGGCTAATGTTTGTATTTTTAATAGAGACGGGGTTTCACCATGTTGGCCAGGCTGGTCTTGAACTCCTGACCTCAATTGATCCTCCTGTGGGCAGCCTCCCAAAGTGCTCAGATTACAGGCATGAGCCACCACACCCGGCCTCCAGATGATAATTATTTAGGCCACTTTCTGATTTTGTTCTCTCTCTCTCTTTTGCTCGCTCTTACTGTCCTAAAGAATGCCAAGAAACACCTCATAGAAGCCCAAGGGACAGTTTGGTTCTATATTTTGGACTAACTTTATAAAGATTTTGGAGAAGTGAAGTTAAAGTGAAGCAATTATAAAGCCATGGCAGGATTCTGTTGCCTGAGGCTCATTGTTCTGCCCAAGGGGAGGCTGTGAGGAATTTTCAGAAATGTTTCCCAGTAGGGTAAGGAAAGTTGTTATTTAGGGTTCTGTTGGGAAAGAACCAACAGAATTCTGTTTATCTGTTATTGGCGGATAGGAAAAGGCCATGTCTCCCAAGGACCCCAGGATGGTGTCTATCACATTGTGTGTCTATCACATTGCCTGTACTCCACAAACTGAGATTTTTTTTTTTTTTTTTTTTTTGAGATGGAGTATTGCTCTGTCACCCAGGCTGTAGTGCAGTGGCACGATCGCAGCTAACTGCAACTTCTGCCTCCAGGGTTCAAGCAATTCTCCTGCCTCAGCCTCCTGAGTAGCTGGGACGACTACAGGTGTGTGCCATCACACCTGGCTAATTTTTTATTTTTAGTAGAGAATGGGGTTTCATCATGTTGGCCAGGCTGGTCTCAAACTCCTGACCTCAAGTGATCCACCCTCCTTGGCCTTCCAAAGTGCTGGGATTACAGGTATAAGCCACCTGGCCTGGCCCAAACTGAGATTTTAAAGAAGGTGGAGTACCTGACCTTCCTCCAGCTATGCCACGTTTGGCACTTCTTTCTAGGACTCATAGATAATACAACTTTTTAAAAAGTATATGGTAGACTTTGCTAGGAGTTAAATTACTGTATAGGATTTTTTCCTTTTGGAAAGTAGGTGTGTAGATTTATATACGATTTTGTGTGTGCCTGATGTATATATATATATCTTTAAAATAGAAGCTATAGAAAAAGCAAAATTGACTATGTAGTCAAAGGTGGGTTGAGATGGTTAAGTCTCCTTACCTCCTTGTGCATTGAAACGAGATTGTGGTTGCCTGTTGTGCTTTCATGTTTCTCTGAGACACAGTCACAAGATCAAGGGCCATATCTTATTATGTCGAGACCATCAAGCCCGGCTGAGTGGTTTATGCATACTAAGTAGATGGTCAGTGATAGAGCAGGCCAGAATTCTACTTAGAGATTTTAAATTTTTTTCTAATTTAGTGTTTCTTAGCGTTATACTGAGCTCTGTTTGCTGTTAGAGGGATTCAGCCAACTCTTGTCCTAATATTATTTTCCCTACTAGTTTTTAAAAACCGTTTCCAGCTGGGCACAGTGGCTTATGCCTATAATCCCAGCACTTTGGGAGGCTGAGGCAGACGAGTTGCTTGACCTCAGGAGTGTGAGACCACCCTGGGCAACAGAGTGAGACCCCATCTCTCCAAAAAAATTAGTCAGGCATGGCTGGGCATGGTGGCTCATGCCTGTAATCCCAGCACTTTGGGAGGCCAAGGCACACAAATCACCTGAGGTCAGGAGTTTGAGACCAGCCTGACCAACATGGAGAAACCCCGTTTCTACTAAAAATAGAAAATTAGCTGGGCGTGGTGGCACATGCCTGTAATCTCAGCTCCTTGGGAGAGTAAGGCAGGAGAATTGCTTGAACCCAGGAGGTGGAGGTTGTGATGAGCCAAGATTGTGCCATTGCACTCCAGCCTGGGCAACAAGAGCGAAACTATGTTTCAAAAAAAAAAATTAGCCAGGCCTGCTGACATGCGCCTGTGGTCCCAGCTACTCAGGAGGCTGAGGTGGGAGGATAGCTGGAGGATCTTGGCAGTGAGCTGAGATCGTGCCACTGTATTCCAGCTTGGGTGACACAGCCAGAACCTGTTTCAAAAATAAATAAATAAATAAATTGAAAAAAATAAAAACCTTTTCCAGTGTTAAACTTGTTTTGGAAATTTAACTGGCCAAGTAGTACTAGTGGAAACTATTTGAAACAATGATTTATATTAGTTTTATGTGATTCATTTAAACTTCCTGATCAAAATATTTATCCACTGATATTTTAAGTAGGCTTTTTGTCAGATGTTCAGAAACACAGTAAATGAATAAACAAAAGCAGATATTTGATAGGAACTTACATTAATGACAGAAGTTTAACCTGTATTTTACTGAAGTTTAATGGCAAATGAATATAAAACCTCTAATATTTTTCTAAGCAAATTTTACTTATCAGCACTAAGCAGCATTTCACCAAAACTCATCATTGCCGTCATTATATTAAAAACTAAAAACTGCTTTCTTACCAGTCATTTTTTAAGTTTGATTTTCAGCCAGGTGTGTTGGTACATGCCTGTAGTCCCAGCTATTTGGGAGACTGAGGTGGGAGGATCACCTGAGCCCAGGAGGTGGAGGCTGTAGTGAGCTGTGATTGCGCCACCACACTCCAGCTTAAGCAATAGAAGGAGACCTTGTCTCTAAAATAAAATAAAAATCAAAGTTTAATTTTCCTTAAAGTTCTATACTTGGCAAGTCAAAATAATACAGCCTCAGTGAATTATATGTGTGGTGCATTACTTGTAGTAGACACAGATGCTCAGAGGCAAGCAGGTAGTATGTTAGGTCCACAATTAATGGCAAGTATGGAATGTTCTACCTTCCTACTTAGTATATATAATGCAGGGCTCTGAACAGGGCCCCTAGCCAGACATTTTCTGTGACACTTCTTAACCTTTACCGGAAAGTCAGACTCTAAATGGACACTTCTGGTTTACTCAGTCTGTTACTCAGGTATTGTCCCTAATCTGTTCCTTTTAACATCATTTATAACTTTGCAGCTGAGGTCAGTGAATGCTTTTTTCCATCAAAAAAAACTTTTTTTTTAGACAGTCTTACTCTGTTGCCCAAGCTGGAATGTAGTGACGAGATGTTAGCTTACTGCCACCTATGGCTCCCAGGTTCAAGCAATTCTTTTGCCTTAGCCTCCCGAGTAACTGGGACTACATGCGCACGCTACCACACCTGGCTAATTTTTTTATTTTTAGTAGAGAAGGGATTTCACCATATTGGCCAGGCTGGTCTTGAACTCCTGACCTCGTGATCTGCCTGCCTCAGCCTCCCAAAGTGTTGGGATTACAGGCGTGAGCCACCATGCCTGGCCTACATCAAATTCTTAAACTTACTGTTTACTTTCTCCAAGTATGAAATTCTGCCTTCTGGTGCTTAGGGATTTTTTTTTTCTACCTTAAATGTCTCATTTAGGTCTATACCTCTTTCCTGACTCAGTTCAAAGTCATTTTCTTTCTATTCTTCTCTTTTGAGATGGAATCTCGTTCTGTCTCCCAGACAGGAGTTCAGTGGTATGATCTCAGTTCACTGCATCCTTCACCTCCTGGGTTCAAGCAATTCTTCTGCATCAGCCTCCAGTGTAGCTGGTATTACAGGTGTCCGCCACCTTGCCAGGCTAATTTTTGTGTTTTTGGAAGAGACGGGTTCAACATATTAGCCATGCTGGTCTTGAACTCCTGACCTCATGATCCGCCCGCCTCAGTCTCCCAAAGTGCTGGGATTACAGGCATGAGCCATGGCACCTGGCTCAAAGTTATTTTCTTCTTTGACTCTTGCCTTCAGTTGATCTCTTTCTCCAAATTTCTATAGCCACCACTGTTTGTTTGCAGGAGCTTTCACTTTGTTTCTATCCTGCAGAGTAGAGGGACCTGATACTGCTTATGCACCACATGGTGACTGAGACTGGGGGGCTTTTCAGAATGGCAGGGTGTAAGTGAAGTATATGTGTAGTTAAAAGCTAAAACCTGAGGCCAGGAATTAAAATCAGGCTAGTCTCTGATGTGCTTTGTATCATTCATACTTCTCGCTTTTCAGATTGTGAAAATACAGCCAGGACCTTGATATCCCTCACTGAGCTTTTGTGTGCTTTTAAATAGGAGTATTTTCCAACTGACAAACATCATTTTGTGTTGGCAAAACTTAGGATTTGAAAACACTGTTGGCTGAGCATGGTGGCTCACTCCTGTAATCCTGATACTTTGGGAGACTGAGGTGGGAGAATCACTTGAAGTCAGGAGTTTGAGACCAGCCTGGCTAACATGGCGAAACCCCATCTCTACTAAAATTACAAAAATAAGCCAGGCATGGTGGTGTATGCCGGTAATCCCAGCTGCTTGGGAGGCTGAGGCAGAAGGATCGCTTGAACCCAAGAGGTAGAGGTTGCAGTGGCTGAGATTGTACCACTGCACTCCAGCCTGGGTGACAGAGCGAGACTCTGTCTCAAAGAAAGAAAAAGAAAAAAGAAAACACTATTATGTGGAGTGTTCAGTCACAAGGTCAGCCTATTTTATCAAAGTGTACTAGCAGAAGATTGTTGTTAGCATATATAAAATGCAGTCACAATGTACACTGTTTTATCTGTGTGGGATTCATTCACTCTGTGTGTGTGTACATGTGTGTGTGCGTGTGTGTGTGTGTGTGTGCGCACGCCCACACACAATCAGGGCAAGGTGGTGGGAGCACCTAAGTTCTCTCTCTTATGGCAGTGCCATTTGTTGCAGCATGGTTCATTGTAATTACAGACGATAGGACAGTCTCAAAGAAGAGCATCCATATATACCACACTACAGTATACAGAGGAGAACACTATGCTGTAGAAAGAATGAAGTAGCTCTAAATAGTACTTCGAAACAGTCTCCAGGAGAGATTCAGCGAGAAAGAAAAACACAGCACAGAGCAGTAAACAGCTACCATTTATATAAACAAAGGATGCCTGCTTAGACATGCACAGTCTCTCTGGAAGGATGCATAAGGGTCTGATGCCTCTCAGAAAGAGAGCTGAGCTACTAGGGAATCAAGGGAGCTGACTAGGGAATCAAGAGTGTATTCTCGTTGACACTATTTGCAATTTTTCTTACTACATTCATAGTAATATTACTTTTTTAAAAATGTCACATTTCCTCAGTATCTTATGCTGTATTCAGAAGGATAGCAGTGCCTTGAAATTAGTACAGTTTCTCTTGTACCTCTCTTTCCTTGTTCTATACTTTTGTGAACAGTGAATATCCATTTGGTTTATAATTTGAGGCAGTAGAAGGAACACCAGCTTGGCAGTCAAATCAGATCTGTGTCTAAATCCTATTGGCTTGTATGATTTTGGGTAAATTACTCAACCTTTGAGAATCCGAATTCTTTCATCTAGGCTATGAGAATGATACTATGTATAGCTCAGATATATTGTAAGGATTATATAAGAAAATAAACTTAATGAGCTAGTATAGTGATATGGACATGTAATAATATGAGTCCTATAAATGATTATTTTTATTTTAATTGGTGTCTGAGGTACTTGTTCAAATTATAAAATCCCTGCTTTCCCCACTACTCTGCAATTGTAGCATTCTTGACATTTATGTTTCCCCTGCCATGCTACAGTGGAACATATCTAATTTTGAGGGACTTCTTGGCTCTTAGGGTGTCTTTAAAAATGAAATAGCTTATTTTCCCTTTTTAATCCTGTAAAGCAACTTAAGTAAAAATAATGTTCTTTGTCTCCCTACTTGTAAATGGGAGTTTACTAATTTCTTACAATTTTTTGTGTGTAAGTATATTACTGCATATGTTGAATATTACATATTATTCACTTATGTAGATACCTATCCATTAAGAAAGCCACAATTTCAAATGCAGTTCAGTAGTGTAGACTACGCGTCAAAACTTGGTGATAAAAACAATATTGTAACACCTTATTCATGTAAATATATTATTTAGATAACGGGTTTTGGGGATAATGTTTTTGTTTCTTTTTAAGCCTTTGTATTCCTTTTTCAGCTCTTTCAGTCTCACATGGCAACGAAAACAACTTGTATGTCTTCACAAGGATCTGATGATGAACAGAGAGTGAGTATGTCTTTAAATAGATACCACATTGTACTCTCAATGCTTCTATGATTTAAAAATAACTGCTTGGAGTGTTCATAGACTCTTGTGATAAAGACTTCTGTTTGTACTTACTGTGTATGTGAAATAATTTTTCTGTTGATTCAAGTGAAAAGTCGATGATGGATTGAATAATTGAGTATCCATAATCTGATATTAAGGAAATACTTTTGTTTCTTTTCTGTTTTTTTTTTTTGGAGACAGAGTCTTGCTCTGTTGTCCAGGCCAGAGCACAGCAGCATGATCTTGGCTCACTGCAACCTCCGCCTCCCAGGTTCAAGTGATTCTCCTTCCTCCTGAGTAGCTGGAATTACAGGTGCCTGCCACCATGCCCGGCTAAGTTTTTTTTTTTTTTTTTTTGTATTTTTCATAGAGATGGGGTTTCACCATGTTGGCCAGGCTAGTTTTAAACTCCTGACCTCCAGTGATCCGCCCACCTCAGCCTCCCAAAGTACTAGGTTTACAGGCATGAGTCACCGTGTCTGGTTTTGTTTCTTTTTTTATTCATTATGTGTTTGTTTTTGTTTTTTTAGACAACGCGTTGCTCTGTTGCCCAGGCTGGAATGTAATGGTATGATCTTAGCCTACTGCATCCAGTGCCTCCCCAATTCAAGCAATTCTCATGCCTCATGTGAGCCACGACACCTGACTTAATTTTTGTATTTTTAGTAGAGGCAGGGTTTCTCCATGTTGGTTAGGCTGGTCTGGAACTCCTGGCCTCAAGTAATCTGCCTGCTTTGGCCTCTCAAAGTGTTAGAATTACAGGTGTGAACCACCATGCCCAGCCGTTATTTGTTGTTTGAGCACACTGCAGAACTCATTCTATCACCAGGCGCCAGGCTGGAGTGCAGTAATGCAACCTTGGCTCACTGCAACCTCTGCCTCCCGAGTTAAAGCAATTCTTCTGCCTCAGCCTCCTGAGTAGCTGGGATTACAGGCATGCGCCACCATTCTCAGCTAATTTTTTTGTATTTTTTTTAGTAGAGACGGGGTTTCATCATGTTGGCCAGGATGGTCTCGATCTCTTGACCTTGTGATCCACCTGCCTCAGCCTGCCAAAGTGCTGGGATTACAGGCGTGAGCCACCGCGCCCGTCCTGTTTATTTTTGAGACAGAGTCTTGCTCTGTTGCCCAGGCTGGAGTGCAGTGGCGCAGTATTGGCTCATCCAACCTCTGCCTCCTGGTTCAAGCAATTCTTGTGCCTCAGCCTTCTGAATAGCTGTGATCATAGGCATGTGCCACCACACTCAGCTAACTTTTGTATTGTTATCAGAGACTGGGTTTTGCTCATGTTGGACAATCTGATCTTGAACTCCTGACCTCAAGTGATCCACCTGCCTCAGCCTCCCAAAGCACTGGGATTACAGGGGTGAGCCACCATGCCTGGCCAGTAATTCAATAAGATTAAATAATTTCCTTTAGTTCTGTGCTCCAATAACTGTAGTCTTTCTTCTTGTTTTTCCCCCTTTCTCCATATATCAACGATGTTGATAAATTTTAATTTGACAAACTACTCTCCTTTTAATTTTTTTCTCTCACTGATACTAACAGTCTATTCCATCTTCCTCACAGACTTTTTGAATTGTGTTTAATTCTCCAGAGACTAATGTCAGAATCACTAGTAATCTTCAGTGACAAGTCCATCCAGTGGCTGTTGCTTAGTTTCTTTTTCCCTGGTCCCTCTTCTGTGTTACATCATGGGACCCCACCCTTATTTTTGAAATACTTCTTTTTTCCAGTTACATTAAAATCCTGTCATTGTAGAACTATAAGGGATCCTAGAGGCCATTTAGTTCAACTTTTGTGTAATAAGCATATGCCCATCAGATAACAACTTTAACAAGTTATGAAATTCTTATCATCTTGCATACTTGCATGAGAAGGAAGCCTAATGCTTCTTCATGATCTTTAAGAAAATATGAAGATAACATGCCTACGTGACTAAAAAGAATTCAAATGGCACAAAAGAGAATATAGTATACTAGTTTTCTGTTGCTTCATAACAGTTCGTCACAAATTTAGCTGCTTAAAATAGCATCTGCTTGTTAGCTCACAGTTCTGTAGGTCGAAGGTCAGGCATGGCCTGTCTGCCTTCTCTGCTCTGGATTTCACGCTCAAGAAGTCAGCTGCTGGATTCTTATCTGGAGGCTTTCCTTCCATACTCTTTCCGGTTGTTGGCAGACTTCAGCTCCCTGCTGGCTGGGGGTTGTCAGCTCCTAGAGACCACTCCCTTCTGAAAGCCAGCAAGGGAGAACTGGCAGGTGGAGTTCCCTTCATGCTTCAGGTCTTTGACAGGGAAGTGCCTAGGCCCTGTTATGGATTTACCTCATGGCTGGGCGTGGTGGCTCACACCTGTAATCCTAGCTCTTTGGGAGGCCAAGGCGAGTGGATCACCTGAGGTCAAGAGTTTGAGACTAGCCTGGCCAACATGGTGAAACCTTGTCTCTGCTAAAAATTAGTTGGGCATGGTGGTGTGTGCCTGTAATCTCAGCTACTCGAGAGGCTAAGGCAGGAGAATCACTTGAACACAGGAGGCGGAGGTTGCAGTGAGTTAAGACCACAAGATTGCACTCTAGTCTGGGCAACAGAGCAAAAACTCTGTCTCAAAAAAAAAAAAAGAATTTACCTCATTGGGTCAGGTCCTCCCAGCATAGTCTCCATTTCTAAGGTTGACTGGTTTGGACCTTAATCACATCTGTAAAATCTCTTCTCAGCGACACCTAGGTTAGCATTTGATTGAAATCAGTGGGAGAAAGTTCATGTGCACCAGGGGCATCAGTGTTAGGGGCCGTCTCAGAATTCTGCCCACTATATACAATAAAAAGCAATTCCCTCTCACCCCAACCTTTAAGTCCACTGCTAACTGGTAACCACTCTCAATAGTCTGTTATTACCTTTCGAGACATTTACATCTACATTTATATAAATATATATAAGAATATATGATTATGTAAAAAATGCACATAATGTATATTTTTAAAAACTCAAATCCCAGTAAATAAATCACTATTGGGATACCTAGCTAGTCATCCATGTTGTAACATGTATCAATAGTTTATTATACTACAATTTGTGTGTCTATTCACCACTTGTTGGATATTTGGGATGGTTCCAGTTTTTGACCGTTGGGAATAAAACTGCTGTGAACATTGATGCATAAGTTCTTGCTTGTGTGGATATATGTTTTTATCATTTTGGATACCTCCCAATTGGGTTTTTTTTTTTTTTGGCTGTATAGTAATATGTGTTTAATTTCATAAGAAACTGCTTTCCAAAGCAACTGTACCATTTTGCATTCAGACTAGCAAGTTTATCAGCATTCCAGTTGTTCTTCATTCAGTGTTATCTTTTAGCTTTAATTTACATTTTCTTGATAACTAATTTCCTTTTTTTGGGTCTTGTTTGTTTGTTTGAAATTGAGTCTTGATCTATCACCAGGCTGGAGTGCAATGGCATGATCTCAGCTCACTGTACCCTCTGCCTCCTTAGAATGAAGTGATTCTCCTGCCTCAGCCTCTCAAGTAGCTGGGATTACAGGTGCTCGCCACCACACCAGCTAATTTTTTGTATTTTTAGTAGAGACAGGGTTTCACCATGTTTGCCGGGATGGTCTTGATTTCTTGACCTTGTGATCTGCCCATCTCATCTTCCCAAAGTGCTGGGATTATAGGCATGAGCCACCGCACCTAGCCCTGAGAACTAATTTTCTGTATGTGCCATTGTCCTTTCATTTTCTCCTTTCCTACTTCCTTTTGGGTTAATAGAGAATTTTTATAACTCCATTTCATTTCTGCTTTTGGTTTATTAGCTATACTTCTTTGGTTTAAATTTTTTTTTATAGTAATTGAACTAGGCTTTAACTTATCACACCCAACCTTCAATAATATAACACTTTAGCCTGGTGTGGTGGCTCACCCCTGTAACCCTAGTACTTTGAGAAGCTGAGGCGGGTGGATCTCCTGAGGTCAGGAGTTTGAGACGAGCTTAGCCAACATGGTGAAACCCTGTCTCTACTAAACATTTATAAAAATTAGCCATGCATGGTGGTGAGCGCCTATTATCCCAGCTACTCAGGTTACTAAGGCAGGAGTATCCCTTCAATCTAGGGACCAGAGGTTGCAGTGAGCCAAGATCATACCACTTCATTCTAGCCTGGGTAAAAGAGTGAAACTCAGTCTCAAAAAAAAGAAAGTTATATATATATTTTATTCCTCCGGTCCCTCTCCTGAATGTTGTGTTTTTTATACATTTTACTTGTTCACGTAACCTGTAATACATTGCTTTTGTTATTGCTTTAAACATTTATATTTTCAAGAAGTTAAAAAAAACTCTCGCCTTTAGCTACGTATTTATCTTTCTGATGATCTTCATTCCTGTTTGTAGATCTGTAGTCATTTTCCTTTCTATTGAAGAACTTTTAACATTTCTTATACTGTAGGCCAACTGGCAGTGGATTTTCTCAGATTTTATTTGTCTGAACATGTCTTCATTTTGCCTTCATTTTTGAAGTATGTTTTCATTGGCTATAGAATTCTAGGTTGTCTTTTTTTTCTTTTGGCATTTTATAGGTGTCATTGTTATGTCTTATGGTTTGCATTGTTTCTTAAGCAAAATCTGTAGTCACGTTCTATTTGTTTTACTTGTGTGTAAAGTGTCTTTCCCACACCTGGTTGTGGCTAAAGTTTTCTTTTTGTTGTTTTGTTGCCCAGGCTGCAGTGCAGTGGCTCAATCTCGGCTCATTGCAAGGTCCACCTCCTGAGTTTAAGTGATCCTCCCATCTCAGCCTCATGAGTAGCTGGGATTTTAAGTGCTACCACACCCAGCTAATTTTTTTTTGTTTTTTGTTTGTTTGTTTGTTTGTTTGTTTTTTGAGACAGAGTGTCTCTCTGTCACCCAGGCTGGAGTGCAGTGGTGTGATCTCAGCTCACTGCAACCTCTGCCTCCCAGGTTCAAGCAATTCTGTGCCTTGGCCTCCCAAGTAGCTGGATTTACAGGTACACCCCATCACGCCTGGCTAATTTTTGTATTTTTAGTAGAGGCAGGATTTCACCATCTCGGCCAGGCTTGTCTTGAACTCCTTACCTCGTGATCCACCTGCCTTGGCCTCCCAAATGCTGGGATTACAGGTGCGAGCCACCACGCCTTGCCTAATTTTTGTATTTTTAGTAGGGATGGGGTTTTGCCATGTTGGCCAGGCTGATCTCAAACTCCTGACCTCAAGTGATCTGCCGACCTTGGCCTCCCAAAATGCTGGATTACGGGCATGAGCCACTGTGCGTGGCCTAAAGTTTTAATTATCTTTGTTTTTAAGCAGTTTGTTGTGGTGTCCCTAGATGTGAGTTCCTTTGGATATTTCCTATTTGTAGTTTGCTGAAGTTCTTGTATCTTTGAGTTCAAGTTTAGAACTTTTCTAAAACTTTTAGAAAGTTTTCAGTCACTATTACTTAGATTTTTTTTCCCCCTCCTCCCTACTCTGCACTTTCACCTTGTCTCCTATTTCTTTAACTTTTCTTCTGGTATTCCAA
This sequence comes from Plecturocebus donacophilus, assembly GCA_004027715.1. Lineage (NCBI taxonomy): Eukaryota > Metazoa > Chordata > Mammalia > Primates > Pitheciidae > Plecturocebus > Plecturocebus donacophilus. Next base: position 34,647 of record PVKP010005759.1, on the reverse strand, counting down.
TTACTGGTATGTCAGATCATTTAATACTCTCCCACAAGTTTTTAAGGCTCTGTCATAGTTTTATCTTTTCTCTCTCTGCAAGATTTTTAGCTTGGATAATAACTATTGAACAAATCTTTCTTTCATTATTTGATCTGCTGTTAATACTAAATACATTTTTTACTTCAGATGTTGCCTTTTTACATGCTAGAAATTTTGTTTGCTGCTTTTTGTTTTTGTGAGCTCTAAATCTTTCTGTAATTCCCTGTCATGCCACCCATTATATCCATCTTTTTCCTGTAGATTATTTAGCGTATTTGTTAGCATTATTTAAGGTTCTTACCTGCTAATTAAACATCTGGTTCATTGTGGATCTCTTTCTGCTGACTTTTTTTCTTGACTATGACTCACATTTTTCTGTTTTTTTTCTGTCAAAATTTTTAATTGTACAGTAAATACTGTAGAGATGCCAGATTCTGTTTTCTTCTGCAGAGTGTTGAGCTTTGTTCTAACAGGCAATTAAATTGCTGACTGATCACATTGATCATTCATGTTGAGCCTTGTTACAGGCTTTGTTAAGGCAGGCCTGCTTCAGCTGTGCTTTTAGTACTGGGAGGCTTTCTGCTTGCTGGGTTATGGACCTTACTCCTAAAAATGTGGCCCATCTAGGGTTTCAATGGAAGGCCTAGGGTGTTTACAGGAGACCCTTTAACTTTCAGACTTAAAATTTAAGCTCTGTCCATCTCCCCAAGATGGCACTTGATAACTCTGCTTAGCTCCTCCCATTTCCCATTTTCCCCTTTCTGAGATCTTTGTATTCCCTCTATATGTGTGCAGTTTGGCCATCAGCCGTGGATTTGAGGGGAGTGAGTTTGTAGATTTTGGACTCCTTTCTGGAATTTTCTCCCTCAATTTCCAACCAATCTTCCTGTCCCTGTCGCCAACTGACTACCCATTAAGACTATAACTTCTCTCCTGAGTTCTATCTTCCTTGTGCCATATGATGAGGGAGTGCCCTCAGGGGAAAAGCTAGATAAACTCATCTCACCTGATAAGTTTCCATCCCTCAAGAATTATTTTGTCCAGTGTCTATCTGCCTTTGGTTACACTCTAGTGACTTAAAAGGGTTGCTTGTAATTGTTATCAGTAGGCAGGTAAATTTGACCTAAGTTACTCTCCCATTACTGGGAGCTGAACCTGTATCTGTACTTTTGTTTTGTACTTTTTTTATTTGACATTTTAGTGTAAGAATTTTCTAAGTTATTAAAAATTTTTCATAAACAAATGGACTTTAACTTTCCATTTTGTGAGTGAATATGCTATAGTTGGATGTTTTCTTACTTTGGAAATTGAATGTTTTAATATTATACATAGTGCTAGACTCTCCTTGTATGAAGGGGATAAGAAATGTGTGTTTTGAGGATCTGGACACAGATTTCTTTTCCTGAAAATTTACTTAGTCGCTTGTATCTTAGGTGAAGTATAATGATTATAAATTTTTTCATTTCTTTGATATGTTTATCCTTTCAAGTGTGCCTACATCCTATTTAAGGCAAAGTTTTTTTTATTATTATTATTATTGCTGTTGTTTTTGTTTTTATTTTCCTTCAGAAAAGAGAAAACATTCGTTCCTTGACTATGTCTGGCCATGTTGGTTTTGAGAGTTTGCCTGATCAGCTGGTGAACAGATCCATTCAGCAAGGTTTCTGCTTTAATATTCTCTGCGTGGGTATGTGCCAACTACACTTCCTCTAAGTTGTTCCTTCATATTCCGTGTACTCACTTCATTCTTGTCATAAGTAGAACAATGCTTATGTTATTAATCTGAAATCATGATCCCAGGGGTTCTCAGTTTTTTCGATTCTGTTAGTTTTGTTTTTCTTAGCTTTAAACTTTTGGCTTGTTCTGTAAACATTTCAGTGTTGTTGTCAGAGTTCTGAGTAGCTTAGACACTTGCTCTATGCTCTGCCAGTAACTTTAGGGACCAGCCTTAGCATGTATTTCTTTCATGCACACCCTGGCCTTTGAAATATTTGGTGTCTTTGAAACCACTCTAGGTGTTTACAGTTGTATTTCTTCTCAGTCATTCATGCAGCCATAAAGATGTACCTTTGTTTGTTTCAGGGGAAACTGGAATTGGAAAATCAACACTGATTGACACATTGTTTAATACTAATTTCGAAGACCATGAATCCTTACATTTTTGCCCAAATGTTAAACTTAAAGCTCAGACATATGAACTCCAAGAAAGTAATGTTCGACTGAAATTGACCATTGTGAATACAGTGGGATTTGGTGACCAAATAAATAAAGAAGAGAGGTATGTGTTTTCTTCTTGTAATAAAACAAGTTTTTCTTACTTCAAGACATTTGCCTTATAGCCCCATGAACTATGATCTGATTTTCTCCTATGGTAATCCATACTTTTTCTTCCACACATTAATTTTTAAAAATAAAATAATTAAGCAACATTTTGTTCTTATTAGCACATTGACATTTTTCTATCCATCTGTCTAATTTATTTAGAATAATTTGAATCACATTATTAAAATGTGTGTTTCAGCAAAAGGAGCTTTAATTATTTCCTGACATGCAAATTCAGTGTATATTAATTATACTAATTTTCAGGCAGGGCATATCCCTTTGAAGAAAAAAAATACAAGAGCAAATATACATATATAATGGCCAAATGCGTGATGCACGAATTTTTTGTAAAATTCTAATCAAAATAGCCAGTTACATTATTAATCATTGTAAGAAAGTTTTGATAGTGAAATTTTAATTTATATTTTATGTTATGTCTCTATTTCTTATTAATATTTCTCCTAAGGTTATATAAAGATTGAGTAGAGATTCTATATCAAATTTAAACTATTCAAGGGGGAAAAGGATTGGTAAAGCAATAGCATTTAGTTCATTTTCCTTTTTGAAATGTATTTCCATTTTTGTAAGTACTTTTTTCTTTCTTAAAAATAATTTCAACTTTTATTTTAGATTTAGGGTACATTTGCAGGTTTGTTACATGGGTATATTGTATGATGCTGAGGTTTGAGGTACAAGTGATCCGATTACCCAGGTACTGAGCGTGGTACCAATAGTTAGTTTTTCAGCCTTTACCCTGCTTCTCCCTTACCACTCTAGTAGTCCCCATTGTCTGTTGTTGCTGTCTTTATATCCATGTGTACCCAGTGTTTAGATTCTACTTACTTATAAGTGAGAACATATGGTATTCGGTTTTTTGTTCTTGTGTAAATATGTTTAGGATAATGGCCTCCAGCTTCATCAAAATCTACAAAAGACATGATTTTGTTCCTTTTTTTTTTTCGAGATGGAGTCTAGCTTTGTCACCCAGGCTGGAGTGCAATGGCGCGGTTTTGGCTCAATGCAACCTCTGCCTCCTGGGTTCAAGTGATTCTCCTGCCTCAGCCTCCTGAATAGCTGGGATTACAGGTGCGTGCCACCACACCCGGCTAATTTTTGTATTTATAGTAGAGATGGAGTTTCACCATGTTGGCCAGGCTGCTCTTTTTTTTTTTAATTTTAATATTTACTTTTTTCTAAAGAGACGGGGTCTCGGTATGTTGCCCAGGCTGGAGTGCAGTGGCTGTTCACAGGTGCAGTCCCACTACTGATCAGCATGGGAGTTTTGACCTGCTCCGTTTCCAACCTGGGCTGGTTCACCCCTCCTTAGGCAACCTGATGGTCTCCTGCTCCCGGCAGGTCACCATATTGATGCTGAACTTAGTACAGACACCTGACTGGCATAGTGCACTACAGCCCAGAACTCCTAGACTCAAGCAATCCTCCAACCTCAGCCTCCCGAGTAGCTGGGACTACAGGAACGCGCTACCATGCCCAGTGGGCCAGGCTGCTCTTGAACTCCTGACCTCGTGATCTGCCTGCCTCAACCTTCCAAAGTGCTGGTATTACAGGCATGAGCCACTGCGCCCGGCCAATTTTATTCTTTTTTATGGCTGTGTAGTATTCCATGGTATGTATGTACCACATTTTCTTTATCTAGTCCACATTGATGGGCAGCTAGGTTGATTCCATGTCTTTGGTATTATGAATAGTGCTATGATGAACATATGAGTACATGTGTCTTTTTGGTAGAACAGTGTATTTTCTTTTGGATAAATACCAAGTTGGAATAGCTGGGTCGAATGGTAGTTCTTTTTTAAGTTCTTTGAGAAATCTTCAAACTGCTTTCCGCAGTGGCTGAATTAATTCACATTCCCACCAACAGGCTACAAGCATTTCCTTTTCTCTACAGCCTTGCCAGTGTCTGTTGTGTTTTGACTTTTTAGTAATTGCCATTCTGACTGTTATGAAATGGTATCTCATTGTGCTTTTGATTTGCATTTCTCTAATAATTAGTTATGTTGAGTATTTTTTCATGTTTGTTGGCTGCTTGTATGTCCTTGTCTTTTGGTCACTTTTTAATGGGGTTATTTGTTTTTCCTCATTTAATTGTTAGTTTCTTACAGATTCAGATACTAGACGTTTGTAAAAATTTCCTCCCATTCTGTAGGTTGTCTGTTTACTCTGTTGATGGCTTTTTTTGCTATGTAGAAGCTCTTTAGTTAGGTCCAACTCAACATTTTTTGTTGTTGTTGTGATTGCTTTTGAGGACTCAATCATAAATTCTTTTCCAAGGTCAATGTCCAGCATGATGTTTCCTAGGTTTTCTTCCAGAATTCTTATTGTTTGAAGTCTTACATTTAAGTCTTTAATCTATCTTGAGTTAATTTTTGTTTATGGTAAAAGGTAGTGGTCCAGTTTTATTCTTCTGCATATGGCTAGCCGGTTATCCTAGCACCATTTATTGAATAGGGAATCTTTTCCCCATTGCTTATTTTTGTCAGCTTTGTTGAAGATCAGATGGCTAGAGGTGTGCAGCTTTATTTCTGGGTTCTCTGTTCTATTCCATTGGTTTGTGTGCCTGTTTTTGTACCACAACCATGCTGTTTTAGTTATTGTAGCCTTGTAGTATAGTTTGAAGTTAGGGTAATGTGATTCCTCAGACTTCGTTCTTTTGCTTAGGATTGCTTTAGCTATTCAGGCTCTTTTTTGTGTCGATATGAATTTTAGAATAGGTTTTTCTAATTCTGTGAAAAATGACATTGTTAGTTTGATAGAAATAGCATTTAGGCCAGTTGTGGTGGCTTATGCCTGTAATCCTAGCACTTTGGAAGGTCAAGATAGGAGGATTGCTTGCTCAGGAGTCTGGGACTAGCCTGAACAACATAGTGGGACTCCGTCTCTACAAAAAAATGTATAAAAAATTAGCCAGACATGTTGATGCTCACCTATACTGCCAGCTACTTGGGAGGCTGAAGTGGGACTATCACTTGAGCCTGCGAAGTTGAAGCTATAGTGAGCTGTGATCATGCCACTGCCCTTCCAGCCTGGGTTACAGAGTGATATCCGTTTCAAAAACAAACAATAGCGTTGAGTCTATAGATTGCTTTGGGCAATATGGCCGTTTTAACTATATTGATTCTTCAACTATGTTTATTCCATGTGCATGGAATGTTTTTCAGTTTATTGGTGTCATCTGTGATTTCTTTCAGCAGTGTTTTGTAGTTCTTGCAGATATCTTTCACCTTCTTGGCTAGATGTATTCCTAGGTTTTTGTGTAAGAGAGAGTGTGTGAGTGTGTGTGTGTGTGTGTGTGTGTGTGTGTGTCTGTGTCTGTATCTGTGTCTGTTGTACATGGCATTGTATTCTTGATTTGGCTCTCAGCTTGACCATTATTGATGTACAGAAATGCTACTGATTTTTGTACATTGATTTTGTATCTTGAAACTTCACTGAAGTTGTTTATCAGTTCAGGAGGCATTTGGTGGAGCCTTTTAGAGTTTTCTAGGTATGAAATTATATTGTCTGCAAAGAGATAATTGGACTTTTTATTTTCCTATTTGGATGCCTTTTATTTCTGTCTATTGCCTGATTTCTCTGTCCAGGACTTCAAGTGCTGTGTGAAATAGGAGTGGTGAGTACGGGCATTTTTATCTTGTTTCAGTTCTCCAGGGGAATACTTTTCAGCTTTTGCTCATTTTATAACTTGTTTTTTTCTCATTAACTTATTTGCTGTGTTGTTTGTGTTCTATTAATTACCCAAATAATACACAAATACATTTCTGTGAAAATACCAAATATTACAGATCAGTTGGAATGCACTTTAGCCATTCCCTTGTGTTCAGTCCCATTTCTTCGGTTCTTTTTAAGTAAGCTTTATTAATATATAGTTTACAAAGGATAAACTTTACTGATTTTTTTTTAAAGCGAGACCTTGTCTCGCTATATTGCCCAGGCTGGAGTGCAGTGGCACAATCTCGACTAACTGCAACCTTTACCTCCTGGGTTCAGGTGATTCTTATGCCCCAGTCTCTCGAACAGCTAGGATTATAGGTGCCCACCATGACACCCGGGTAATTTTTATATTTTTGATAGAGACATGGTTTCACCATGTTGATCAGAGTGGTCTCGAACTCCTGACCTCAAGTGATCCACACGCCTCGGCCTCCCAACGTGCTGGGATTACAGGCATGAGCCATCGCTCCTGGCCTAACTTTACTGATTTTAAGTGTACATTCAAAATGAATTTTGAGAAGCATATAGCATGTTGTAACCACTAGCATGGCTCTAATAATAGGACATGGCCATGGTCATGGGTATTTTGCTGTCCTGCATGTACATACCAGTGCTTAGCAAGGGACTTAGGGGCTCTCTCCAGATGTGCAGTGCTTCCTGCCTGTGCAGCTGTCTTCTGTTCTGACCCACAGATGTTGCTTTTGCCTCCTTGAACTCCTGTCTGGGTTTCCTCAACTCAGTGAATGGCCAAGCTCTGTGCTCACTTTATGCTGTGCCCAGGACACATGTCTCCAGTCAGAAAGCTGGAACATGGTAGGGTTCCCCTCATTTATTTCTCTTCTCAGTGGTCACAGTTTTATACCTTCCCAGTGTTTTAAAACCTTTTTTTCATTTATTTTGTTCAGGTTTCTAGTTACTTAAGGTGAGAAGGTAAATCTGTTTCCAGTTCCTCCATCAGGACTGGAGACAGACTTTATTTTTCTTTCTTTCATTGTTAATGCCGAACTATACTGGGTAGGACCTGCAATATTTTGTTGGATAGTTACTGATGGTAGTGGGTACCCTCCCTTCATCCTAATCCCAAAGGGAAGACTTTATTTTTTTTTTAAATCATGTACTATGCTTGCTTCGTTGTGGCTTTTTTGTTTGTTTCTTTGGTTGATTTTGGATTTTTTTTTAAGATAAAATAAAGAAGTTCCTTTATATTGCTAGTAAAAATTCTTTTTTTAAGAAATCATTAATAGATATATACTTTCACCAGATTTTTTTTGTTTGCATTTTATGGAGAAACTGTGATTTCTTTCATTTAATCTTGAGTAAGTCAAACTGTAGTAACTGATTATTTTATTAGTAAATTAACCTTGTAATTTTGGATACCATTCTGAGATCATAATATAGTGTTATTTTAATATTAGGCTGTGTTTTTTCTTTTAGTTTTTCTTTTTTGCATCTGTGTTCATCAGTGAGGTTTTTAGCCTGTATTTTTGTCTTATATTCTTTTTCATTTATTTTTTTAAAATCAAGGTAGTGTTAGCCTTCTAAAAGGAGTTTAGGGAGTTTTCATTATCTGTTTTCTGGAAAAATTTGCATAAGATTAGTTATTTTTCCCTAGAATGTTTGGTAGAACTAACCAATAAAAATTATGACCTGGCTAGGCGTGGTGGCTCATGCCTGTAATCCCAGCACTTTTGGAGGCTGAGGTGGGTGGATCACCTGAGATCAGGAGTTCAAGACCAGCCTGACCAACATGGTGAAACCCCTATCTCTACTAAAATACAAAAATTAGCGGAGTATGGTGGCAGGCACCTATAATCCCAGATACCCAGTTGAGGCAGGAGAATCACTTGAAAACTCAGGAGGCAGAGGTTGCAGTGAGCTGAGATCCCACCATTGCACTTCAGCCTAGGCAACAAGAGCAAAACTCCATCTCAAAAAAAAAAAAAAGAAAAGAAAAGAAACCAGGGCCTGGAATTATAAGATCAGAGTTATTTTTCCCTGGAATGTTTGATGGAACTAACCAATAAAAAAATGAGGGCCTTGGGTTTTCTTTCTAAGAAGATTTTGAGTTAAATAATTTTAAAAAAATGGTTATAGGACAATTCAGAGTTTGTTTTATTTTGTTTTGAGACAGTTTTGATAAGTTATAATTTTCTAGGAATCTGTCCATTTCATCTGAATTTTCAAATTATTGGCTTAAAAATATTCTAACAAACTCCTAATATCTTTTTATTGTCTGCATCATATGTAATGATACTGTCTTTCCTGATAATAGTTGTTTGCGCTTCTTTTCTTTTTCTGCTTGATTAGTCTTGACAAAGTGTTGTCAATTTATTTGATCTTTTCAAATACCAAATTTTGGCTGTATTGATCCTTTCAGTTTTATGCTTTTCATTTTTCCTGTTTAATTACTTTCTGCTCTTATGTCTATACTTTTTGGAGTTTTGCTCCAATTTCTCATTGATTTTCAGCCTTACGCAGTTAGTATTATAAACTACCACGTAAGAATGGCCTAGGCTACATCCTGCAAGTTTGATATGCATTTTCAATTTCAGTAAATTTCTTTTTTGAGATGGAGTCTCATTCTGTCACCCAGGCTGGAGTGCAATGGCAAGATCTCAGCTCACTGTAACCTCCACCTCCTGGGTTCAAGCGATTATCCTGCCTCAGCCTCCTGAGTAGTTGGGATTACAGGTGCCCACCAGCATGCCCAGCTTATTTTTGTATTTTCAGTAGAGACGGGGTTTCGCCATGGTGGCCAGGCTGGCCTCACACTCCTGACTTCAGGTGATCTGCCCACCTCAACCTCTCAAAGTACTGGGATTACAGGCATGAGCCACCATGCCCAGCTGGCAATTTCAGTAAATTTCTAATCTCCATTTTTATTTCATCCTGAAGGATTGACACTTTTATTATTATGTAATGACCTTTTTTCTCTTGTAATGCCTCCACGTCTGTGTTGTCTGTAGCTTTCTTATGTATGTTTAGTGTAGTTTTTCAATCCCTTTACTTACTTAATTTCTCTTGTGTTTTTGTTTTTTGAGACAGTTTTATGCTTGTTGCCCAGGGTTGAGTGCAAATAGCACAATCTTGGCTCATTGCAACCTCCACCTCCTAAGTTCAAGCGATTCTCCTCCCTCAGCCTCTCGAGTAGCGGGGATTACAGGCATGCACCACCATGCCCAGCTAATTTTGTATTTTTAGTAGAAATGGGTTTCTTCACGTTGGTCAGGCTGGTCTTGAACTCCCAACCTCAGGTGATTTGCTCACCTTGGCCTCCCAAAGTGCTGGGATAACAGGTGTGAGCCACTGTGCCCGGTGTCAGTCCTTTTAACCTTTTTGTGTCCTTGTGCCATGTTGACCAGGCTGGTCTCGAACTCCTGACCTCAAGCAATCTGATTGCCTTGGCCTCCCAAAGTGCTGGGATTGCAGGCATGAGCCACCATGACTTTTTTTTTTTTTTTTTTTTTTTTTTGAGGCGGAGTCTTACTCTGTTGCCCAGCCTAGAGTGCAATGGCATGATCTCGGCTCACTGCAACTTCCACCCCCTGGGTTCAAGCGATTCTCCTGCCTCAGCCTCCTGAGTAGCTGGGATTACAGGCACTTGCCATCATGCCTGGCTAATTTTTGTATTTTTGTAGAGACAAGGTTTTACCATGTTGGCCAGGCTGGTCTTGAACTCCTGATCTTGGGTGATCCATCTGTCTCAACGTCTCAAAGTGCTGGGATTATAGGTGTGAGTCACCATGCCTGGCCGAGTTCTCTATTTTTTAATCATACAAAGTATTATTATATGGCCAGTATATATTTATTACCACCTGTTAACCAAAAATTTCTGTTTTGCTAACATACTTGAAATTTTAGTCGGATATACAATTCTAGGTTGCCAGTTATTTTCTTTCTTCCTTTGGAAATACTATTCTACTCTCTCCTGGCTTCTGTCTATGCTATTAAGAAGTCTCCCTTAAGGGTAGTCTTTTTTCCCTCCAGTACTTTTAAGATCTTTGCTTTTGTTGTTCTCCAGTTTTGCTATGCTGTATGTGGGTTGTGATTATTTCTAATTTACCCTGCTTGTGATATGTTTGAGTTCTTGATTCTGAATAGTGTCCATCAATTCTTTCTAAAAAATCTCAGAGAGTTCTTATGTAAATATTGCCTGTGTTCCCTTTTCTGTTTCTTTTTCTTTGAAAACTTTGATGAAATATACATTAGATCTTCTCATTATATCTCCCATGTCTCTTAATCTCTCTGATTCATATTTTTTATCTTTTCGTCCAGAATACTGTGGAAGAATTTCTAATGGCATATTATTTATTTAGCAGAAAATCTTTATGGTTTTCATTCTTAAATAGCATAAGACAAAACGTTCAGATAGAGGTGCATTTATGGTTATTTAGGTTATATAATAGATCCTCTTACTGACCTATTTTAAGTCATTTATAAAAGCTTCTTTGGAATTTTTATGTGAAATATATACTTAATAGATTAATTTTTCCCATTTTATTGTTTTGGGAAGTAAATCCTATTGGGTCACATTTAGACCACTTTCTAAAGGATCACTTACTGTTGTTATAATAATCACTCTAATGGTGGATTGAATTCTTACAATGTTCAAGGTTTTATGCTAGTTCTTTTATTTATTATTTAAAAAAAATCTTTTTTGAGGCCAGGTGTGGTTCCTCACGCCTGTTATCCCAGCGCTTTGGGAGGCCAAGGCAGGAGGATTGCTTGAAGCCAGGAGGTCGAGACCAGCCTGGGCAACACAACCAGACCTTGTCTGTATATTTTTTAAAAAATCATTTAAAACAGAATCTTGCTTTGTCACCTAGACTGGAGTGCAGTGGCGCAATCACAGTTCACTGTAGCCTTGAATGTTTAGGCTTAAGGGATCTTCCTACCTCAGCCTCCCAAGTAGTAGCTAAAACTATAGGCACTCACTATGTCTGGCTGATTTTTAAAATTTTTTTGTAGAGATGGGGGTCTCACTTTGTTCTTGCCCAGGCTGTTCTCGAACTCCTGGCCTCAAGTGATCCTCCTGCTTTGGTCTCCGAAAGCACTGGGATTATAGATGTGAGCCGCTGACCCTGGCCTATGTTAGTTCTAGTGAAAAACACAGATGTATAAGATACTGTCTTGATTCTCACATTGTTTACCATTTGCATAGGGAGAACAAGGTGTATTCTATAATTTTAAAAGAGGTGATGATCCTCAAGGACTAGAAGGTCAGGCAACTTTATAGAAGAATTCTATACATATTTAGTAAGTACCTCAGCTGCTCACAGTACTGTTTCATTATAGGGCTACAAAGGTTTCCAGGGAGTTTGACATGGGAACTGTTTACTGTTATTTTCACTTAGAAACCCAGATTTGTTTAATGAGAATAGTTGAGTAGAAAAATAGGGCCGGGCGTGGTGGCTCATGCCTATAATCCAAGCACTTTGGAGGCCAAGGCAGGCGGATCACCTGAGGTCGGGAGTTCAAGACTAGCCTGACCAACATGGTGAAACCCCGTCTTTAAAAAAAAAAAGAAAAAGGTAGAAAAATAATTTGCAAAGTCAGTGGTTTAGCATATCAGAACTGAATGGAATGCTCACAGACTTCTTGGAACAGCATTAGCACACTGCTCGGCACATGCACCATGATTTGATTTCTGTCTTTTAAGGCTGAACAATCTGAGACAGTCAGAAGGAAGACTGCATTCCAGAGAGGAGTTATCTGAGCAGAGGATGTAATTGGCCTTTCCTTTGTTTATAATTAAATGAAAGTAAAACTATGCCAGCATTTCTAGTTATCTACTTTCAGCTGATGTATGCCTTTCTTCTTTACTTAACGCTTTTTGTGCCTTACAAATCTAAGAGGCAAGGAGTCATGGACTTTGACTTAAATATCTTTTGAGTTATTGATACCTATGCTTTTTCTCAATTAGTTAAATAATAAATCAGGTACCAGTTTGATTACAAATTAGACGGTTGCTAGTCTCTCTGAGCAGTCTGGCAAGTGTGAGAAGCTTTGTCAGAAAAGGACCTAGCATGTGAATGACTATAAGAATGAATCAGTGTAAATCCAATACCATTTCAAGCACAGATTGCCCTGATGATTTCGGAAGTACAAATGATACTGAATTTAGGATAGTTTGACTTATGATTTCTCAACTTTGTGATAGGTTTATGGGGGTATTAAATGCATTTCAGCTAATATTTTCAACTTGTGTGATTGATTTATCAGGATATAGCCCCATTGTAAGTTGAGAAGCATTTGTATAGCTTTTGTGCACGTTCTGTACATTTTTTATCACTAATCTGTTTATAGATATTAACTGTTTATTAACTAGTGAAAATACATACCTCAAACTTCTAAGAATTGCACAAATATCTTAAGGTAATATGAATAATGTGTTAAACATTTAAATAATTTTTCAGCTACCAACCAATAGTTGACTACATAGATGCTCAGTTTGAGGCCTATCTCCAAGAAGAACTGAAGATTAAGCGTTCTCTCTTTACCTACCATGATTCTCGCATCCATGTGTGCCTCTACTTCATTTCACCGACAGGCCACTCTCTGAAGACACTTGATCTCTTAACCATGAAGAACCTTGACAGTAAGGTGGGTTGAGGAAAGGAATCAACTTACCATACTTTAATATTTATTTTGAACTATTAAAATATTTTTTACAACATGGGCATGTATTGTAACTTTTATCCTGTACATCTTATTATTATTATTTTAGAGATAGGGTCTCACTCTGTCACCCAGGCTGGAGGTAGTTGTGAGATTGTGGTTCATACAGCCTTGAACTCCTGGGCTCAAACGATCCTCCTGCCTCAACCTCCCAGGCAGCTGGGACTATAGGCATGTACTACTTCCATGCCCAGCTAAATTTTAAATTTTTTTGTAGAGTTGGGGGCCTTGTTATGTTGCCCAGCTGGTCTCAAACTCCTGGACTTAAGTGATTTTTCCTTCCTTGGTCTCCTCAGGTGCTAGAACTACAGGCATGAGCCACCATGCCCAGCACCTGGAAATCTTTAAAACATTTTGTATTCCATCTAGCTTATTTTTTTCAGAGAAATTCAGTTTGGAAGTTGAGATGCAAAGAAGGAATATCACAATAAAATTTTAGTTCCTTTTTTAGTGATTAAATTGCATGCCACAACATGGGTATTCTCTACATTTTTAATGCAGAATTTAGTTGATACTAATTTTACTTTATGACACTATTAAGTGAGAAGAACTTCATAATAAGTATTAAGGTCTAATGTTTCATTAGATATTATCATAAAATACATTTTAATTTGGACTATACTGAGAAAACCTATTTTCAAATTTCTGAGCCAAGGAGTTATATATAAATTTAGGGAGCAGCTGGGCACAGTGGTTCATGCCTGTAATCCCAGCACTTTGGGAGGCCAGGGTGGGCAGATAACAAGGTCAGGAGTTTGAGACCAGCCTGGCCAATATGGTGAAATCCCATCTCTACTGAAAATACAAAAATTAGCCGGGCATGGTGGCAGATGCCTGTAGTCCCAGCTACTCAGGAGGCCGAGTCAGGAGAACCGCTTGAACCCAGAAGGTGAAGGTTGCAGTGAGCTGAGATTGTACCACTGCACTCCAGCCTGGGTGACGGGGAGACTCCATCTCAAAAAAAAAAAAAAAAAATTTATGGAGCTATAGAAAAATTCATAAATTAACTCACTTCAGATATTTATATTTGTTTAAAAGAGAGCTAAAGACGGTAATCTTATACTAAAGAAACTCTAGAATTTTCCAGTAACCTCGAATGGTATGAAAAATGAAAGTTTCATCATCTGAATTCCAAATCCTAGGTTGTTCTGGATGCTGCTGCTTTCTCTGCAGAAACCTGTGTGGAAACTATGAAGACCTGTCTAGTGAAGCTTTGGCACATAGGTCTATTTACTTTTGACTAGTTGCTTGGTCCCCTAGCTTTAGCAAAAATGGATGTAGCTTATATGACAGTCTGCTCACCTGATCACATGTGATCAGATGTTCTAACCATTTAGCCAGTTGTTTTCATAGTTGAGTCTGATTACATGGAAATTCATATTTGTTAAAGGAACATAAAAGCAAGAGTGTGCAGTTTTGTCTTAGCTAGAGTGGAACAACATGAGGTAGTTTGTATAAAGATTGTAGAAGTTGGTGTCATTGGAGGCTGGCTCTAAATATTGGCTCTGTCATTTAATAACTGTCTAATCTTGGCAAGTTTCTTTAGCCCTCTGAGTCTCAGTTTCCTACCCTTTTAAATAAAAACTAGGGAGAAGAACTACCTCAAGAGACAGATATGAAAATCAATTAAATTGATCCATGTAAATAGAGGCTTTAGCAAATAGGCATGCCCAGTAAGAGCCTATCTGCCATAGAAGTTTGCTTTAGCATACTATGTAAGTATATATTATCTAATCTTCTCCAACTTTGGTGATTTAAATATATTCTTTATTTTTTATGATACAGTGTAAACTACCATGTAAAAATACCTGCCTCTTATTTTACATAAGAAGGTTGTCTTAAAAGTTAGCTGAGGTCTACCCAGTTCAGTACACTGTCCTGGTATAAAACAGGCAGTCAAGAGGGGTTAGTAAATGGCCATCATGCTGAACTGCCTGGATTCTGCTTCAGCCCCACCACTTATCAGCTGTGTGGCCCTGGAGAAACTCAGATTCAATTTCTCATGTATAAAATAGGGCTAGAGAGCTTACTCTAAGACTTTTGGGAAGATTAGCTGAGATGACTATTATAAAGCATGTAGCACAATGCCTGGCATATATGAAGCATCTGTTATTTATTGTTTTGTTATTTAAAACTTATTTAAAAATTAACAGGCACAGTTTGTTGAGGATATTTATATGTTTGTATTGGAGGTATTGTCCAACGCAACCACCTTTGAGTCATCAAAAGTTTTTAGGAAGTGTAAGCCAGGAGCAATTTATATTGATATATTCCCTTAGTGGATTTTCAGGAATAAATGAAAGGGCTAATGAACACTTGTTCAGAGGCAGTGTATCTTGTACCAGCAGTTCAACCTGCTAACTCTTACAACAACTAGTTCTAGATGCTTCCTAGTCATCCCTCAGTGTCCAAGAGGGATTGGTTTCAGTACCCTGCAGATGCTGAAATTCCTTATATAAAATGGTATAGGACAGTCATGCAGTGTAAAACTACATTTCAGTCAGCAAATATAGAATGGGACCAAATATATAGAATGGTGGTCCCATAATATTATACCTTATTTTTACTGTACTGTATTATATGTTTCTGTGTTTAGATGTGTTAGATATACACATACTTAACTATTGTATTACAGTTGCCTATAGTATCCAGTAGTATAGTTACATGCTGTACAGGCTTATAGCCTAGGAACAGTGAGCCAGACCATACAGCCTGGGTGTGTCATAGACTATAACATCCAGGTTTGTGTGAGTACACTCTATGATGTTCACATCACATCAAAATCACCTAAGGTTATATTTCCATTGCATTTCTATCACCATGTATATTAGTCTGTTTTTGCATTGCTATAAAGAACTGAGACTGGGTAATTTATGAAGAAAAGAGGTTTAATTGACTTACAGTTCCTTAGGCTGAGCAGGAAGCCTGGCTGGGGAGGCCTCAGGAAACTTGTAACCATGGCAGAAGGCGAAGGGGAAGCAGGCGTGTCTTCCATGGCCAGAGAAGGAGAAAGAGAGAGCAGGGGGAGGTGCTACACACTTTTAAACAAGCAGATCTTGTGAGAACGAACTCACTATCACAAGAACATCAAGGGGCGACTCTGTCCTCATGATCCAGTTAACTCTTACGAGACCCCTCCAACACTGGGGTTTACAATTTGACGTGAGATTTTGGCGAAGACACAAATCCAAACCACGTCACCATGGTTAAGCAGCAAATGACTATGTAACCTACTTGTATCCTTGCATATGCTTGAATCTCTGGATTACTCATTAAATACCTAATACAATGTAAATGCTATGTCAGTAGTTATACTGTATTTTAAAATTTGTATTATTTTTATTGTTGTATTGTCATTAAAAATTTTTTACCTCTAATATTTTTGATCCTCAGTTGATTGAATCTGTCAGTGCAGAACCCACAGATGATGAGGGGGCCAGCTGTAAAGACATTGAAGAGCATTACAATATTGCTTTTTGACCAATACCTTATTTCATTCAAACCAAAAGGAAATATTTTATGGTAACAGTAAAGATCATGGATATCATGTACTCATTTAAAGATTGTCACTACTCACTTCTGCCTTATTCAGTTGATGAGAGACAAATTCTGAAATTGAGACTCACTTATTAAAGCTTTCTATTGTACAAATCAGACAGGAATGTTAACACCAAAGCTTTGTTATAAGTTTGAAAGAAGAACTAGGATATGCTTCAGTTACTTGATTTGGCCCGTTTTATATAGTAATACACATATTTTTTATAGGGGCAGCTGGCAGGTGTAGGGAAATTCTAACTTACAAAAGGGCACTACATAAATGATGAGAGGGGTCCTTGTTGGCCTCTTCTCCCTACTCCCCAGGCCACCTCCAGATAGTTGTCTTCTATTCCTAAAAAGCAGAACACTCAACTGCTTGATGTGGAAAGTTACCTTTTCTTATACTAGTGGTGACAAGTGACCCTCTTTAGGCAATATCTGTTACTTTCCCTCCCTCTAATAGTCATGTAAACATTGGTGTTTAGTTTTCAGTCTACAGCAGTTTATTGTGCAAGTAATTACAAGATATTAACTTGGCATAATTTGTTGAATACCTAATTATATAATATTGAAACCAAGAACTTGACACCAAAATGTTTATGTACTTTAACTAATTTAACAGGAAAGTTATTTACTCAGGATTGCCGAAAAGTTTTCTGCCATTAATTTTATAGAGAGATAGAAAAAATTTATGTCCTTTGGAGCATATGGAAGACTGATAAATTCAGATATACACTTTGCATCAATGTGAAATTGGAGAAGAGATAAAAATAAGAATAGAATAGGAGTTATGATTTTTTACTTTTAATCTGAAAATTACATTGCAGTTTTACTCTCTTGATACATATGACTGATCAGCATGTGGTTTTTGATTAAAAACAAACTAAAAAAGCATAACCACCAGTCACAAATTTGTGGAGCTATCAGTCTTTTGTGGGGATATTAATCTTATAGGACTAGTTTACAAGTTATTTGGTCTTCACAACTCCAGATCTCTTCCTCTCTGTCATTGATAGGACTTTAAATAATACTGAGAAAGTTATTCCTTTGCATCATGAGCACTTTTAATTGTTATTGGTACAGTTTCCTTCCTTCCTCTACTGTCTAGGTCAGTCTGTGACAATGGGGCACAGGTAGGCATGGAGTCAGTCCTGAAACAAGAGGCAGAAAGAGAAGCTTCACCTGTCTTTTGGTTTTGCTGAGGGATCAATCACCATAATTATTTAGTGCTTAGATTATTAAAAAATAAAAATTCTTAGTGAATTACAGAGGCAACTTCAATTTACCTTTTATCACATTTTACTTTTTAAGTATATGATGAAAATACAAGATTTTAAGATAGAGAAAAGAAAATGTGAGCTTTCTAAACCTAAATTCAAGTGAAAGGTTAATCTTACAAGAGTTCTGCTTTCTAAAAGCATTGATGGAGGTGCCTATAATTCCAGCTACTCAGGAGGCTTAGGGAGGAGAACCGTTTGAGCCCAGCAGGCAGTGGTTGCAATGAGCTGATATCGTGCCACTGCACTCCAACCTGGGTTAGAGGGAGACTCCATCTCAAAAAAAAAAAAAAAAAAGCAGTGATTGTGTGGCCAGCATCTGTACAAATGAGTGTGTATACAGGAGAGTGTCAGTCAGGGCCTATCTAGGTTGGGGTTGGCATGCCTTTTCTGCAGAGGGCCAGGTAGTGAATGTACCAGACTTCACAAGTGCTGTGGTTTCTGGCAGCAGCTACTCATCTCTGCTGTTCTAGTGTGAACAGAGCTGTAAACAGTACACAAGCAAATGGGCATGGCAGTGTTCTTGTAACTCTCATGTATAAAAATCAACAGCAAGGTGGACTGTAGTTTGCCAGCCCTCTATCTAGGTTAGGGAAATTCATTGTCAGAATGAATGGTTACGAGTGAAAAAACAGCTGCAGGATTAAAAAAAAAAAATCCTTGATGAGATTTTGTTTTTCTTTAATCTTAATAGGTAAACATTATACCAGTGATTGCCAAAGCAGATACGGTTTCTAAAACTGAATTACAGAAGTTTAAGATCAAGCTCATGAGTGAATTGGTCAGCAATGGCATCCAGATTTACCAGTTCCCAACAGATGATGACACTATTGCTAAGATCAATGCTGCGATGAATGTGAGCTCCTGATTGAATGTTAATTGTTTTCCATGTGAAAATAAAACTGTAATTTGTGAGTAATATTGCTGCTAATATACTTTCACTTATGTCTTTCAAAAAGACTTCAAACAAGGTGAATTTTCAAAAAGTCCAGTATGAGAAAATATTTTATTTTTTACATTGGAAAAAGTATAAGGAGAATTTAAGCATATTTTTCTTTCACTCTGCTTTCACCGAAATAAAGTGATACGTTTGTGAGACTGGGATATACCTTTTGTAGAATCATGTTTAATTTGAAAGATGACACTTTCCTATCCTGTCTTTATAAACATGAGAAGACTTTACAGCCTCCCTTAGCATGCTTTAGAATCTTAAAATCTGGGCCAGGCACGGTGGCTTACACCTGTATTCCTAGCACTTTGGGAGGCCACGGCGGGCGGATCACGAGGTCAGGAGTTCAAGACCAGCCTGGCCAATATGGTGAAACCCTAACTCTACTAAAAGTAAAAAATTAGCCAGGTGTGGTGGCACTCACACTCTGGAGGCTGAGGTAGAAGAATCTCTTGAACCTGGGAGACAGTGGTTGCAGTGAGCCGAGATCATGCCACTGCACTTCAGCCTGGGCGACAGAGCGAGACTCCATCTCAAAAAAAAAAAACAAAAACAAAATATTTAAGGAGGTCTCTTAAATCTATTATTTATGCCCCATTTCTCTTAGAGTGTCACATATACATACTAAAAATTCATGTAACTTTTAGTTTAATACAATGGAAGGTGACTATGTTCTTTACTTTCTTGAAGCTAACACATTTTTAAAACACCTGGTTATGTTTTGTAGGATTGTGGATTTTGAAATCCGACAGACTTGATCATATATTCATTGGAGTTACTAACCAGAGACTTAACTTATCTTCGAAATTAGGTTAATACTGCCCATCTTAAGGGTTGTTGTGAGGGATAAATGATGTCACCTTTGTTAAGCGCCTAATGGTGACTTTCAGTAACTGTTCATTCCATTTCTTCTATTTTCCTTTTCTGATTTTTCATAGCCCTTTTGTATTAAGATACATTAAATAAATCTATAAAAAAACTGGCTAATATAAATGAAGCAATCTTAATTTCTATGTGTTACATTGTCATTACATCTAATTTTATTTCTTGTGCTCACCTAGAATATTCAGAAAGCCACCATTGAGAAACTAAATATAATGTCAAGTTTTAAATATTAAACATATTACTTAATAGTTTTTACATTAGACTTTTCCCCTGTATTAATCCTCAACTTCAGGCAGACCAGTCTACTCCCTGCCCCTGAACCTAGCTGTTGCATTTTGTTCAGAATCTTTTCTTTTTCTAAGCAATTTCTTCCCACTTTGCTTATCTATCTAAATCCTGTTCTTCTTGATCTGGCTTAGCTTTTATCTTCCTGCTCCCAGTGATCTCTCACTCCTCTCAATTTCTAGGGCATTTACCATATTGACATTAATTTAGGATTTTATATGCTACTTTGTATTAGCACCACATCTACACACACACACACACACACACACACACACACACACACACACACACACTAGGTATACACTATGTTGTCTAGTTACATATACATTATGTATAGTCTGTGTGTGTGTGTATGTTTGTGTGTGTGTGTGTAATTTCCTCAACATTATCTTTGTCTTTTTGGGGAAAGATAATATTGAGGGAAATAATACCTATACTATAATTCTTTGTTTTTTGGCCAGGTGCAGTGTCTCACACCTATAATCCCAGCACTTTGGGAGCCCGAGACAGGTGGATCGCCTGAGGTCAGGAGTTTGAGACCAGCCTGGCCAACATGGTGAAACCCTGTCTCTACTAAAAATATGAAAATTAGCTGGGTGTTATGGTGGGCGCCTGTAATCCCAGCTAATCAGGAGGCTGAGACAGGAGAATCGCTGGAACTCATAGGTGGAGGCTGCAGTGAGCTGAGATTGCGCCTCTCACTGCACTTCAGCCTGGGTGACAGAGTGAGACTCCATCTCAAAAAAATAAAAATAAACAGAAATAATTTTTTTGTTTGTGTGTATTTCCAATAGCATAGCATAAGGTCTTACATGTAATAATTTTCTTTATGGGGCCCAAAATTGACTCTTTTAGAACAGTTAGTACGTATTCACTGGCAGGTTTTAAAATCTGAGGCATAGCTGACCACTTGATTTTAATAGATTTGTTATTTAATAAATTATTCTCTCTTACATAAAATTTATTTTAGCTTGTCAGTTATCACACTGGTATGAGAAGGTGTGCTTGATATGATTGTTTTTCAGGGACAATTGCCGTTTGCTGTTGTGGGAAGTATGGATGA
Source organism: Plecturocebus donacophilus (assembly GCA_004027715.1). Classification (NCBI taxonomy): domain Eukaryota; kingdom Metazoa; phylum Chordata; class Mammalia; order Primates; family Pitheciidae; genus Plecturocebus; species Plecturocebus donacophilus. Next base: position 13,898 of record PVKP010005759.1, on the reverse strand, counting down.
GGTAAAAGTCGGAAACAAGATGGTCAAAGCTCGCCAGTACCCTTGGGGTGTTGTACAAGGTAAATGAGATAAAGGATGACTAGAAATATGTATCTAGTAATCTCAAAGCTGCCTTTTGTGCATTCTTTGAGGTGATGCTCAGTTTGGATGAGATTGGTTGTCAGGGAGTTGGCTGTGTACTATGTTAGCCAAAGTCTAGACACCATGTAGAGCCTCCCCCTTCTCATTATGCCACACACACATTACCTCCCCAAGGTACCCTGACTGTCAGTAGGTGGGAAGCACCAATGGGCCACTTTGACCAAAATGCGAATGTAGAAAGTAGTGTTTAGACCATAAAACATGACTAATTACCACTTAACTATAAGGACAGCCATCTTATAGATTCACATATTTTTACTGATCATAGTATTGCTAGCTATTTCCAGAATAAACCAGTCAGCCAACTTAAAAAGTTAAATGCACTTGACATTTAGATTATTTATCTAACATTATAATGAGTGAGTAATCAGTACTGTGTGGTTCATTTACTTATGGTACTAATTAATGGGAAATAGATTACCCTTACTAGTATAGAATTCCAAATGCTGATTTTTTTCTTAATTGATACATGTTGTAATTAATGAAAAATATTGAGAAAACGTAACATTTTTAATTTTATAAAAAATATAAAAGTAATAATTATACTAAAGAATATTGGTCACAATAAAATATATTTATTTGTAGTCCTCTGGTCACCATAAACATAGAAGAAGGATCATGTAAGTGTGTTCACTAATTTTGAATAGTGTCTAAAACAGGATCATAAATGTGTTGTATAAAAGAATTTGATAATTATAGCATGAACAGATGGTATTCTTGAGTTTGCAAAATTTACTACTTTGAAGTTTTAGTGAACTAATATTATATACTCTTTTTAAATGCTAGGTGAAATGTCTTCAGGATAGTTTGTAAACTAACAAAATATTAGTGTGAAATAACTAGAACACCTGGTTAACAATAAATTGTGTCTTTTTGCTATTTCCTGGTGATCCACTGGCTACTAAATTTAAAGCAAATCTCCTGGTCTGTTAATTCACATTGCCTATAATACAGTGTGTATACTGCAAGAGTTTCTTCTTTGGTTAGTTGTAGTTAGTCGTATGAAATAATCATAGCTATTAATCAAACTGATCATTTTGCTATTTGTTATTTCACATGTTTTTATTTATTTGTTCATTCACCCAACAATTAACTGTGTGCCAGGTATTAAAATCCAGTGTTGCTCTTTTCTTATTTTTTCTGGCTAGTGGAAAATGAAAACCACTGTGACTTTGTAAAGCTGCGGGAAATGCTCATTTGTACAAATATGGAGGACCTGCGAGAGCAGACCCATACCAGGCACTATGAGCTTTACAGGCGCTGCAAACTGGAGGAAATGGGCTTTACAGATGTGGGCCCAGAGAACAAGCCGGTCAGGTAGGGTGGGGTTCTTGGGAAGCCAACCAAAGAGGAAGTTAGAGAGGATTGCATGTTTTTATGTATCCAGGATGATGGGGCATGTAGTTTTTAGAAATATCCCACAACCATGATACAGAATTGTTCAGTAATGACTAATTATTGTGCTTCTTGAATCACTTGACTCCTTGCTTTTGAAGAGTCTTGCTTTTTAAGTCTGACTTCCTTGTCTGACTCAGAAGGAGTTAAATATGATGAAGAATGTAGGGCAGAGGCCCTGCTTCAGTTCATGCTGACATGAATAACTGAAGGAAGATACCCTTGTTATTGATTTACTTTTATATTTATCTGAGACAGATGATATATTTAACTGTTGTCATAAAGGTAAATTGGAACACAAATTATTGTCTTATTATTTTTATTTATTTATTTTTTGTAGAGACGGGGTCTCACTATGTTGCCTAGGCTGTTCTCAAACTCCTGGCCTCAAGTAATCCTCCTACCTCAGCCTTCCAAAGCTTTGGGATTACAAATGTGAGCCTCTGAACCAGTCCTCAGGAATCATTTAAAATAAACTAAAACGTTTTCTGTTGGTTTTTCTCCATTAAAGGTTTTAGAATATGTGAGGCTTAGCAAAACATAAAGGAAGAATGAGAGTACTTGCAGGGAGTCGGAGATTAGATTGTTTCTTGCCATATTACAACATAGTTATAAGAATTTTATAATCTGAACACCTCCTTGCTCAGTAATATAAAACTAATATTAAAAGTTGTTAGAAACTTCCTTGGCAATTTTATATGGTGCTGTATCCCATGCACCATATGAAACTTGAATGCTTAGTGTATTGAATTAAATTGATTTGATGTAGCATTCCAAAACAGTGTTTGCATGGAGGAAAGCGTGAGATCCTTGGGTCAAATGCTATTTTAAACTCTCTTATGAGACTGAGGATTCCTTTTCCATTGTTATTTCCCTGGTTCTTATGACTTGCACCAGCCTAAACACAAAAGGAACAGGGAGGAGTGCATCAAATCAGTGCTGCTGTTGCGTATGAGCTTTTGGAAGACTTAATCTTAGATGAAGTTAAATTTTTTAATTTCTTCAGTCTGTGGAGTTAATTTTCTGGTAGCATAATAAATCAAAAATTGTGTGTACTTATGGCCAGGCGTAGTGGCTTATGCCTATAATCCCAGCACTTTGGGAGACCAAGGCAGATCACTTGAGGTCAGGAGTTCAAGACCAGCCTGGCCAACATGGTGAAATTCCATCTCTACTAAAATTACATAAATTAGCTGGGTGTGGTGGCACACGCCTGTAAAACCAGCTACTCAGGAGGCTGAGGTAGGAGAATGGCTTGAACCTGGGATGCAGAGTTTACAGTGAGCCGAGATTGTGTCACTGCACTCCAACCTGGGTGACAGAGCGAGACTCCATGTCAAAGAAAAAATGAAAATTTATTGTGTGAACTTAACCCACTCTCACCAAATTCAGTCATGGGATACCTCTGATTGTAGGCCAGTCATTCTGGTAAACTGACAATTTTCTCATGATATTGTCTTCACTAAAGAGTAATCATCTCAAGTTAGCTTCCCTAGTGTTTCCAGAGGAGGCTGACTTCTCATTTCTTCCAAGTCTCAGGGTCACTTCAGAGGCCTCTGTGTACTGAGGAGGAAGGGATCCTGAGTAACGGCAGGCAGGGAGAGCTTTGAATTCCTCTCTGAGGAGAGGGGCCTGGGTGCCTGTTAGAGTCATCGTCAGTTACCTGTGGATGATTAAGAAATGCAAGATCAGAATTTCCAGGGATAAAGCCTAGAAATCTGCAGTTCAGAATTCTTAGTCATTTAGTGAATAATTATTTTGTCTACCACCTGCCCAGCTAGATGCTAGTCATTGGGTATATGTGCACTGTGAGATAAAACAGAGACCCCACCTGTGTAGAGTCTCTGTTGTGGGGTGGGAGGAGGACCCCTACATGAAGAATAGAGTTGGCAGGGGGCAGGCGGAAGTGGGGAGACCAAGTTAGGAGATTGCCATGTGGTCTAGGCATGAGAAGACGGAGGCGTGGAAGATGGTGGTAGTGACAAGGGGTGAGAAGCACATTTAGGACATGCAATGTTTTTAAATTTTAATTTTATTATTATTTTTTTTGAGGTAGAGTCTCACTGTGTTGTCCAGGCTGGAGTTCAGTGGCATGATCTTGGCTCACTGTAACCTCTGCCTCCCAGGTTCAAGCAATTCTCCTTTTTTTTTTTTTTTTTTTTTTTTTAAAGATGAGGTTTCACCATGTTGGCCAGGCTGGTCATGAACTCCTGACCTCAGGTGATCCACCCACCTCGGCCTCCAAAAGTGCTAGGATTACAGGCGTGAGCCACTGCGCCCGGCCTCAAGCAATTCTCATGTCTCAGCTTCCTGAGTAGCTGAGACTACAGGCTTGCACCACCACACCCACTGTTTTTTGTGTTTTTAGTAGAGACAGAATTTTACCATGTTGGCCAGGCTGGTATTGAATTCCTGGCCTCAAGTGATCTACCTGCCTTGGGCTCCAAAGTGATGGGATTATAGACATGAGCCACCACACCTGGCTGAGGATATGTAATTTGAAGTTAAAGTCAGTAGGACCCACTGATAAATTATTTTGGCTATGAGATTTGAAGGAAAGAGAGGAATCAAGGATAACTCAGTCACCATTTTTACCTAGGAAGTAGGGTGACTGGTAGTGATCTTTATTGACCTGAATAGGTTGGAAAGGGGAGAGTTTAGGGGTGTAGCTGGTAATCCAGAGGTTTTGGAAACATTACATTTAAGCTGCTTATTAAATATTCAGGTGAAGAATTTGAGTAGATTATTAAAAACATGAATCTGGAGCTAGGGAGAAGTTAGGGTTGCGATAGTAATATGGGAGTCAACAGTGAATAATACTGGGTTAAAATCTTAAGTATTTTTTTAAAAGGCTTTGCTAAATGCTGGCGATTGACTATTATTTCTCGTGGAGCTTATGTTCTTGCAGGGGAGTTAGAAAATTAAGCACCTAATTGCATAGTACATTATAGCTGTGATATATGCACTAAAGGAGGGGTAGACAGTGTATAATGGGTGAGGGGTTCCAAATTTAAGCTGGAAAATTCAGAAAAACTTCTTGAGGCAGTGACTATTTTGAGCTGTAATAACTTTGGAAAATAGAGCAAGACATATCCAAAGGGCTGAAGGCAGAGAGAGAACGGTGTCTGTAAGACTCTGTAAGATCAGTGCACCACAGCACAGCAGGACAGACGAGGCAGGCCTGGACTCGCGTGAGATGAGAGACAAGCAGGCAGCAGCTGTGGAGGCCCTGGGGAAGATTTTGATCTTTGTCCTAAGGGGAAGGCAGCATCATTTTAGGAATAATATATTTGCATTTTTAAAAATTATTCTTGTCTCCAATGTGAAGGAGGTATTGAAGGGGTGTGCAGAGATGCTTAGGAGAGGCTAGTTAGGAGAGCATTTCTTGGACTAAAGTGAGATCATTTAAAGAGCTGGACGTTTTTGAGAGATGATTAGAAGGTAAAATTGGAAGAACTTAGTGGTTGTTTGGATATAATAAAGTGAGAAAGCAGGAGACTAGAAGCAGGAAGCTAGAAGGAGACTTCTAGTCTCCTGAATTTGTGGTGTCATGGCTAGGTGGATGGTTACTGCATTCATCTAGATAGGTATGACTGAAGGAGGACTAGCTTTTTTAGTGTGAGGCAGCAGTGGTAGGCACAATGGAGGTCACAGTTTAGGACCTGTCAACTTTTGAGTTTCCTCTGAAACAGTCAAGTGACAATTACAAGTAAGTACTTTGGGGTATCTTTCTGGAGGTCAGAGAAGGGCTGGGCCAAAGAAATACACTCGAGTCATGAGCATTCAAATGATTAATTGCAAGTCAGGGATAAGACTGCCTGTAGAGACAAGTAGAACGAAAGGTTACTCAGAAACAGCCTTGAGTCACTTTAGTGTTTGTCAGCTGGAGGAGCAGATAGGAGAGCTTCAGAAGGGAGGAGGAGGAAAACCAGCAGTGTCACGTCTTAGAACTTGGCAGAGAGTATCAAGAAAGAGGGAGTGTGCTGCTGTGTTGAAGTTGATGGCCAGGTTTATGCTGCACAAGTACAGAGGTGCTTCCTTGACAGTTATTGGAAAATAATGAAGACCACTCTGTTCAGTTAAAAAAGGCAGTGGTTGGGAGGCTGCATAGGTCTGGACTTGCAGATTGGAAGGGAAGGCCTAGAACAGGTAGAAACCATTTTCTTTCTAGCTCTGGCAGTGGAATGAATGAATTGAAACCATTGCAAGGCTTTTTTGTTCACTGCTCACAATTCATAGTCCAGGGAAGAAATGTCTAGTAGGCCCAATATAGATCATGTTCCCATCTTTTGTTTAGGAGTGGGTGTGAAACCTGATTAATTGCCAACAAGACTATATTCCATGTGGGAGAGGTAGCCCCCTGAAAGGTAATCAGGATGATGGTACCAAGAGGAGAGGGCTCGATGACAGGCAGTCAAGAATCATAGATTGCCCATCACGTCCATTTACTGAGCATTTCTTCAGGTTGGGAAGCATCTGCTCATGGATCATACAAAGAAGGGAAAATTAGAGAGGGTGGTTCTTCAGCTTAGGTCAGGCTACAGGCTAAGTGGGAGCAGTGACTAGAAGAGACTCACTAAGCTTAGATCAGGCTACAGAGTGAGTGGAGTAGTGGCTCAGACCTTTCTTACTATGTTTCTGGATCACTTGGGTAAAGTTGAGGCAAAATGTCTCTTCTGATTATTTGTTATATGTGATTAAATGATTTGATAAGGCTTTTATAGCTCATTATAGTCTGATGTATTAGGAAGCTTTTATTTTTTATAGTTTCAAGAAGTTATATCTGGCCAGGTGTGGTAGCTCACACCTGTAATCCCAGCACTTTGGGAGGCCAAGGCAGGCAGGTCACCTGAGGTCAGGAGTTTAACGCCAGCCTGGGCAACATGGTGAAACCCTGTCTCTACTAAAAATACAAAAATTAGCTTGGTGTGGTGGTGGACACCTGTAATCCCAGCTACTTGGGAAGCTGAGGCAGAAGAATCACTTGAACCCAGGAGGCTGCGGCTGCAGTGAGCCGAGGTCACACCACTGCACTCTAGCCTAGGCAACAGAGTGAGACTCCATCTAAAAAAAAAAAAAAGTTATATCTGTTTTCTGGGGAGTCTTTTCCCACTTAATTTGGTAGTTGCAATTTGGTTGGCATGTAAAATCTGTCCTTCAGTATTACATCTAGCAATACACACGAGTTACATGAACCTGTTGGGTGACCTTTATGTTGCTATACTTTCTGGCCTTCTTTGTTGCCAGACCTTCCATTTGTTTTTCCACTTAGACTTTTTTTGTTGTTTTTTTTTTGAGACAGAGTCTCGCTCTGTCACCCGGGCTGGAGTACAGTGGCGTAATCTCAGCTCATTGCAACCTTCGTCTCCCAGGTTCAAGCAATTCTTCTGTCTCAGCCTCCCAAGTAACTGGGACCACAGGCCCGTGCACCACGCCCAGCTAATTTTTTTGTATTTTTAGTAGAGATAGGATTTCACCATATTGGCCAGGGTGGTCTCCTGCCCTCGTGATCAGCCTACCTTGACCTCCCAAAGTGCTGGGATTACAGGTGTGAGCCACCGCGCCTGGCCTTATGTTTTATTGAAGGGGTGTGCTGAGTCATAGTGGAAATCCTAATCCACCAGCACCGATTGTGGGCTTGTCACCAGGTCCATGTAAATAGCATTATAGTTGTATAATTTAATTAACTGATCTTAACATTTTATATTAATTATTTCAACCATTGGAAACATTCCTTTATAAAACTCTTTAAATCCCCAAGTTTAATAATTAAAGATTAACATAACTAATCTCTTTCCCACAGTTAATCACCTTTAATGTTTTAGCACAAAATCACTGTCATTGAAGTTTTGTGGAACCTGTAGCTTTGAAAGGAAGATTTATTTGGTAGTTTAGAGTTGCTTAAGTGTTTGATATAATTCTAATAAAACTTCATGTCTTCGGAGCTCTCAAAAACTAAATACTTAACTTCTTCAGGTAGTTAGTCTACAGTAGACTTGGGTGGCAGAGGCAGGAGGATTGCTTGATCCCAGGAGGTAGAGGCTGCAGTGAGCTGTAATGCATCACTGCACTTTAGCCCGGATGACAGAGTGAGACCCTGTCTCAAAAAAAAAAATACATGACAGCAAGCTACTTTTATGGTAGAAAGGGGAATAGTATAGCAAGAAAGTGTTTTCATTTGTATTATAAATCTATGATAATAAACAGTAATTGCATTAGATTTAGAATACTAACTTTATAGACCATTCTCTTCCAGATCTGACTTTCTTGACCACCTTTTGAAAAATAGTACAAGTTTCTCTACTTGAACTTGGCCTTGTAAATTTACATTGTCAAAAGTTGGAAAGCAGCACAATAAGATACAAAATATGCAGGAGCAGTCCATCACTTTCTTCTGCTGAGATATCATGTTGGGGCAGTCTGATTTCTGGTAGTTGGGAATTACGGACTTTGGAACAAGTCTATTCTGGTTCAAATGCCAGCGTTTTACTATTCAGCTATGTTACTTTAGGCAGATTACTCTCTGTGCTTTCGTTTTCTTATTTAGAATATCAGTGCTTGTTCTTCAGGGTTGCTGTGGTAATTAAACAGTGAACATAAAGGAGTCTAGAAGAGTACCATGCCAGTAGTAGATATTCAATGAATGTTAGGTCTCTTCTCTTCACCAGGTAGGTGTATTTTCCTTGTGAACAACTCAAGTGCTTGTATAGATTAATGAAGCATTGTTTTAAAAAACTTAGATTTGTTATCAATTCAAGATACCATTTTTACATCAAGCTTGTCTTTTTTTTTTTTTTTTTTTGAGATGGAGTCTCTCTCTGTCGCCCAGGCTGGAGTGCAGTGGCACAGTGGTGCGATCTTGGCTCACTGCAACCTCTGCCTCCTGGGTTTAAGCAGTTCTCTGTCTCATCCTCCTAAGTAGCTGGGATTACAGGCCCATGCCACCATGCCTGGCTAATTCTTTGTATTTTTAGTAGAGATGGGATTTCACCATCTTGGCCAGGCTGGTCTTGAACTCCTGACCTCGTGATCCACTCACCTGGGCCTTCCAAAGTGCTGGGATTACAGGCGTGAGCCACCGCCCCCAGCCCTCAAGCTTGTCTTTAGAGACTATCAGTCTAGTGTTGGACCAGTGAAATGTAGTGAGGTTTCTGAAGGTGGTGAAAGTAACTGATAAATAGAGGGGCTTCTTTAAAAAAAAGATGAAAACAAACAAAAAAGCCTGGTACAAAGTAAAATGCCTCCTTGGGGTGTGAGACATGTGGTGTCCAGGGTATTTTGCACTTTTTTAATCTCTGCTTTTAAGGAACATGTTCCTGCAGGTGTTTAGGATTTGTTCCTTCTTGGAACCCCTCCTGTGCATGCCTCACGCTCACCTCTCAGCCATGGTAGCTGTTGTGCAGTATTTCTTACTCTGTGTTCTTTGAACTTACAGAGTTCTATACTTAACACAAAAGCTTAATGTCTCCAGTTATAAAATTTAAGATTAATAAGATTTCTCAATTCATCATACTTTGAAATTGATTTTTATTAGCAATAGAAATTTCTCACTAATGCAGCTGGAAAGTGAATTATGTTCTCTGTCAAACCTTTGGTATATTCTCATAGCAAGTCCAAATGGAAGGAAGGGCTCAGTGTTTCTGACATATAAGAAGGCTTTTTATACCTCCAAAATGTTACACATAGAAAAGGGCAGCTACCTTTAGAGTTCCGGGATAGTTCTTTCTCTGCTGGTTATGCTGGTTAAATCTGCCTCCTCTTCCCAGAAGTTCTGTCATTGAATGAACATTTATCAAGAAACTGCTGTCTAGAGAGCTCTGCTGGATTGTCAGTTACAGAGATGAATAAGGATTCATTTTCTTTTCTCAAGATTTGTGACCTATGAGAAAGGAGAGACAGGCAGGATGTAAATACCATAGAAGTGCTTGGAAGGAACAGTTAATTCTAACTGGGGAGAATAGGGAAGGCTTTACAGAGGAAGTTCCATGTGAATTTGCCCTTGAGGGACAGAGGGTTAGCAGGGCAGCATTGGCGTAGAAGGTAGACGGTGGCCACAAATTGAAGCCTGAAATGCCAGGTGTATTCTAGGAACAATGAATAGCTTGATGTGGCTGGAACCTGAGGGTGTCGGAATTGTTTGGTGAGAAATGAATCTGGAAATGTAGAATTAGGCCAGATTATAAAGCTTCTTAAGTGCAATTTAAAGGAGGTGGAACCTTATTCCATAGATAGCGTAACTTTAATGTGGTGAGAAAAGATAATGAGATCTGTGTTTTTGGTGGAAAATCTAGAGAGTGACAAGAAGAACAAAGTGAAAAAAGAGGAACTAGAAGCTCAGAGATGAATTAGGAGATTATTGCAATAGCGAAGGCAGAAAGTCACAAAGTCAGGTTCGGCTGTAATCAGTTATCTGTAGAAATGGAAAGAAGGTTATATTAAGAGACTTAGCTTCAGAAACTGAACTAACAGGCCTTGGTGATAAGATACGGAGATAAAGGGTAAGGGAAGAGTAAAAGATGAAGCACGATATTCTAAGTTTCTACATATAGTGATTTCCGGTGAACAGAGGTTAAAAGAGGAAGGTTTGGGCTGAAATGAGGGCATTTCTTCTAAAGGAATTGCTGAAGCAGAGACTTCAGAACTCTAGTACTCCATATCAGCACTAACATGGGTGGCTTCATATCTCATGCTGTAGGAGATTTCATGTTTTGGGTTACCATGTATAAAAAGATACTGGTACCTGTTACATATATGGGGCCGAACATGAGATGTACAGCAGGTTCTTGAATAACGATGTTTTGTTCAGTGTCATTTTGTTATAGCATTGATAAGAAAAAAAATTGATTCCCAGTGAGGGCCACTGTCTGTGTGGAGTTGGCACATTCTCCCTGTATCTGCACAGGTTTTCTCTGGGTTCTCTGCATTCTACATCCCAAAGGTGTAAGTGTTAAGTTCATGGCATGTCTAAATTGTCCCAGTCTGAGTTGAGTGTGGGTGGTGTGAGTGTGTTTTGCAGTGGAATGGCATGCTGTCCAGGCTTGATTCCTGCTTAGCTTCCAGGATAGGCTCTAGCCACCCGTGACCCTGAACTGGAGTAAGCCGGTTGGTGAATGAATGAATGAATGAATGAATATATATTATTGCAACATATAAATTTATTAAGTATACAATAACTACACAAATATAGGACAATAAGCAGTGCAGTGTGAAAGTGATCAGTGAGCCTGCCATATTTGTTATTGTTTTTTTTTGAACTGCATTGTAGTAGGAGGTGATCTTTACAATCTTCCCTTTGCAAACATTTATTCCCTGATTTCACCTCCACCACGATGACTACCATCACTCACGGATGCACCAAAAATTGGGTAATTAATTGTCCCACTTATTTTTGTTAATTTTTCTTAAATGTGTATATAGCTCACATTTATTTCAATCTTTAATATTAGAAGGGTTTTGAGTCTTTACTTAGAAGTTTGTTGATGTTTTTGTGACCAGAAATATGCCATAGAAACTTAATTCTTGTTTATATCAATTACTCTGTGGTAAAAATGGGTTTAATTTTACATTGCTTTACTTAAAGTTGCAGTTTTCAAGAACCTATTGGTAGCATTAAGTGAGCACTTGTATTTTTGCAGGTTTATTATATCACTTTTTTTCGGAGATGGAGTCTCGCTCTGTCACCCAGGCTGGAGTGCAGTGGTGTGATCTTAGCTCACTGCAACCTCCACCTCCTGGGCTCAAACAGTTCCCCTGCTTCAGCCTCTCACGTAGCTGGAACTGCAGGTGCACGCCACCATGCCTGACTAATTTTTTGTATTTTTAGTAGAGACAGGGTTTCACCATGTTGGACATGCTGATCTTAAACTCCTGACCTCAGGTGATCCACTCGCTTCAGCCTCCCAAAGTGCTGGGATTATAGGCGTGAGCCACCACTCCCAGCCAATTGTATCACTTTGTTGTTTTGAGATAGAGTCTCGCTCTGCCACCCAGGCTGGAGTGCAATGGCGTGATCTTGGCTACTGCAACCTCTGCCTCCTGGGTTCAAGCGATTCTCCCACCTCAGCCTCCCAAGTAGCTGGGATTACAGGCACCTGCCATCATGCCGGGCTAATTTTTGTGTTTTTGTAGAGATGGGGTTTCACCATCTTGGCCAGGCTGGTTTTGAACTCCTGACCTTAGGAGATCTGCCTGCCTCACCTTCCTAAGTGTTGGTATTACAGGCGTGAGCCACCATGCCTGGTCTATATAATTTTTTGACAGGAGAGTAACACAAATAACTTTTTAGTCTTCAAGAGACCTATGAAGCCAAAAGACATGAGTTTCATGGTGAACGTCAGAGGAAGGAAGAAGAAATGAAGCAGATGTTTGTGCAGCGAGTAAAGGAGAAAGAAGCTATATTGAAAGAAGCTGAGAGAGAGGCAAGTATGCTGGTTTGATGTGATTTGCATTTATTTTTTTAGATGTCCTATTAATTTGGAGGATTTATTCCAAGAATTTACTTGAGATACTTTTGTAGGCAACTTGTTCTTTAAAACGTAGCTTTTCCAACACATAGTCTTTGAATATTGACTTAAAAATCATAGCCTGAAATTAAATGGAAACTTTGGCCTTCTTTTTTTAAAGCAGTACATTTATGGAGTGACTAATCGTTGAAATTCTTACAATGAACTGGAAGCTGTAGCAGCTACCTTCTTGGGTGCAGGCATTTTTCTTTTGTGGAATTGATGAATCTGTGGTATACAATTTTTAGGTGCCTCATTCAACCCATCCCAGTGTTGGTTTGCCTTTGTTAGTGCCAAGGCTAAAAGAAGAAACATCAGTGAATGTTTTCTTGTGCCTGGCAGGATAAGCCACATTTGCCGCAGGCCAACTCTTGAAGATGGTGGGCATCACAGCCACAGTGGCAACACAGTGTATGCATCTTACTGTGATGCCTTTCAAATGATGACCTTCCCTTTGTCATCTCACTCCTGTGACTGAGACCAAAGATAATTTTGGCCTTTTGAACAAATATTCTTCCATTTCCTTTAGAAATGGTTTATCAAGGGCTTGTAATGGACTAGGTTACTAAGAAGTATTTTAACCGTGAGCCACAGACGTTTTTACTATGGCTTAATAAAGCCTTTTTTGAGTGTTGCTGGGGTGGTTGTTTGCCCTGAAATGGCTATCTGTGACGTAGCTTTACTTTCCATTTGCACTCAGTCTCTCAGGGTGCAGTTAGGTGGTCTAAATCAGTGGTTCCCAACCTTTTTGGCACCAGGGACCCGTTTCAGGGAAGACAGTTTTTCCATGGACCAGGGGAGATGGTTTCAGGATGAAACTGTTCCACCTCAGATCATCAGGCATTAGATTCTCGTAAGGAGTGCACAACCTAGATCCCTCCCATATGCAGTTCACAATAGAGTTTGCACTCCTGTGGGAATCTGATGCCACTACTGATCTGACAGGAGGCAGAACTCAGGTATTTATGCTTGTTTGCCTGCCCCTCACCTCATGCTATACAGCCCAGTTCCTAACAGGCCATCAACCAGTACTGGCCCATGGCCTCAGTTTGGGGACCCCTGGTCTAGATGACCTTGGGGTAGCCCTGGCACCAAAAAAATCACCACTGAACTTGCATAGTTTTGTTTGCTTCTAGTTCTCAAGCAGCAATTTAGGTTTTGAGTAAAGCTATTTACTTGAAAATACACCATCTCTTGAAGAGTTAATCTGTAATCCAATTGTGCTAGTTTATTATTTCAAGTACACTTATAATATTGCTATGTAAATGAACCCTGCAGGAAATGGTTTGGCAAAAGTAATAGTTTACTAATTTATTTATAATTTGAATTTTGATGTTTTATTTGGAAAAAGTTCAAACAACAGAAAAATGAAAGTATAGGATACCTATGTTCTTTCCTTTACCTAAGAAAATAGGAATATCAATCTCACCCAATCTTCAGTCCTTATTCAGGTTTCCCCAATTGCCCCAAGATTCGCTTTCAGAATCGTTCCTTTTTGTTTGGTGATTTTTCTGTTTTTGTTTTTGAACCAGGATGCAATCACAGATCGCATATTGCACATGAGTATTATGTTTGTTTAGTTTCTTCTCTTATTCAGGAGTTTCTCTCTTATATAGCATGATTCTTAGTTTTACCAATTCACTAATAAAAAGATACCACTCGGAGAGAGATCCAAGATGGCCGACTAACAACAGCTCAGGAATGTAGCTCCCAGTGAAAGCGCAGAGAACGAGTGGACGCCGCACTTTCCGACGAGTTTTTGTTGCCCACAGACCGGGAGATTCCCGGCGGAGAAGCCACGCGGGTCGCCGGCGCGACTCTTTTGGCTGGCGCGGCTGTTTTGCCGGCACCCAGCGCGGC